>VZTT01020114.1:10873-56015 GCA_013400855.1 Buphagus erythrorhynchus | reverse complement strand
AAAAAAAAACCAAAAAACCAAAAAAAAACAAACCCAAAAAACTCCCCCAAACCTGGATTAATACTGAGCAAACAACATCAGCATAAACAGGCTTAGAGACAGGAATTGCTTTCCATATGCTATGGCATCAGGTTCCTCCGGATCTTCAGATACCAGTCTGTAAATGTTACAGACATTGTTTCTCCTGCTTGCAACTGCTGTTGGGTGGTGACCTTCTTCGCTTGCTGATACCAATTTAGCAGTTGGTACAGTTTTTCTGTGATTTGGTACTGTCTGTTGTTTGCTGGTACCAGATGGATACCAGATGGGTAACTGTGGGCAATGGCTCCTCTGTGTTCCAGTCCCAAAAATCACTGCCTATAGGGTCAGTCTTGTCAGTTGACTCCTAAGTGGCACTTCAAAGCAGCATTCTGAAAAACCTCAACATCTGTTCCTTACTCCTAATGACCTTAAAAAAATGTTGCAGACATACTTTCCTTTAGCCAGGAGTTACTGTGCATCTGCAGGACAAATACAACCTTACAGATGCTCACAGCCATCAAAGTCACTCTCGCTAATGGTAGCTCCAGGAGCCACCACCTTAACTCCAAAAGTCAGCACTGAATGTGAAGCATAATCAATATATTCTTTTCCGTGGTAGCTCCAAAATGTAGGAGCCAGAGATATTTCAAGGCTTTTTTCAAAAAAAAGTACTTTCAGCAGTGAAGTGAAAGAACAAGAAGAAAAAAAAAGTGACTTTGAAAGGCAGCAGGGATACCTAAGGGCTAAGTTTAAAGCAGGGAGGGAAAGCGAGGTAAGATAAAGCGATGGAAGAGATCCGTTAAGTATTAATTTCTGACTGGTCTGTCAAAACGTTGACCTAATTGTCAAATGATAGATAGGAGCTGAAAGGTCAGTTAATGGAGTTGAATATTGTCTATTGCAGTTACCTCCTGTGTTATTCCATACAACTGCTTTTGTTTCTAAGAACAGAAAAAAAAGTTCATTTAGGACAGTAAGCAAGTATTTTGGTAAATTCTCTATATGTGCTAGAGTAGAATGCTGTCTACAGAAAAATATAGCTGACATCAAAGCATGTTCCCCACCCCCTGTCTTGCTTCATGGAGAAGTTATGATAAACAGGTTATGTGTTCCCTAAGGTTACCATGGAAACTCATTCTTTTCAGGCCATCATTTGCAAAGGTAAAATTTGCATTAAAATGTGATGGAATTTGATTTTGTGCATATGTGTGTGAAACTCAAGTGGGGTCATGCTACCACGCAGTATAGCTGTTATTTCAAACCCAGGAGCATACGCTTAAGAGAGAGATCTATTAATCCGTGTAAACACCTCAGTGACCAAATTACAGTTTAATTGCTAACTTGACAGGTATCTTCCGAGCAAATTAAGAGAAATCCATTAAAAATTAGCTTCAAACGCAAATGTAAATGTTCATACTGATCCACTGGTGGGTATCACTAGATAGCATTTTGCTAAATTCTCCTATAATCATTCCGCAGGAAAGATTGAATTTAGATTGTCGGAATAACTTTATTTTAATGATGGCAGACCAGGGATGGAAGGCACAGACCAGTATTTCAAATTATAAATTTTTATCTTATCTAGAAGAAGTTATCATCAAATTATGACCTATAGAATATAATTTAATATAACCATGCTGACTGCATTACAAGTAAGCATGGTTATATTAAATTACATTCTATAGCTGAATCCAAGTGACTCCCTTCATTTTGAGTCACACAGTAACTTTGAAGTCAAATTTTCACTCTAGGTATCTGTTACTCTGACTTTTCTTGCAATAGCTGATGGTGGAAAGCATAACCTGATCCAGGCTTCCTGAGGGTTCCTTCAGAGATACTGCCACTGTTTGTTGTCATGTGCAGCACTGGCATTCCTAACACAGAAGGGCATCACTTGCAATAGTAATTTTGACAATCATTATTCCAGCCCAGCAAGAAAATGGATGAATAGACTAAATCTAGAAAGATCTTTTAATTGGTGACCAGACTGCACTGTAGAGGAGATACCAGTATCTGTCCTGCTGCTCAGTTGTACGCATTCACAACTTACATGCTAAATTTGATATACTACTTTATGAAATCTATGCTACTCTGGGTTATTCATGTATCATCTGTCCTGAACAGCAGGATGCCCTTTAAGGCAGCAGGGTCAGAACTCATATTTCTGCATCCAAGGCAGACATTCCAATATCACCTGGATTTCAGAAGACTCAATATTTCCTATCATACAGGACTTACGACACACTGTTCAGCTGGAATGACTCTACTTAATATTGGGCAGCATGACATTTAACACAGCAGTCAGGCCATTTGATGAGGAAAAAGCAGCAAAAACACAGGCAGGAGTAGGTGTTGCACTTGCTTTCTTAGTGTTTAGCTCAAAGATCATTTGTTTAATGTAAAAAACCCCTTGATTAGTGTCTCAAAAACACACCAAAAAAATAAAATCAAAATCAACCCTTCAGATTAGGCTGCATGGTGCCATTCTGCATTGGGAAATTTCTGTTTACAAATTCAATTTACTAAACCAAGCAAGAATACTGAAGAGGTTTTATAAAACCGAATGCGAACAAAGATTAAATTGATTACTAACTTCTGCAGAAGTTCTCAAAACTCAGCACATTTGATAGCAGGAATGTGTTCTAGTCGGATTCCGTACAGGGCAAGAAGGAAGATACTAGTGCTCCCTTTTCCAGTGTTTTTTAAGAGCTAGACTCGGAGCTGAACATTGAAGAGAGCTGGCCTTGAGCAGAGCAGTCGAAGTTATGGACAGCACCAGCCTTACAGGGTAAATGCAGTTCTCTTTTTCCATATTTTGTACTTTATTTTAATGCAGTCTTGATATTAGATTAGCATCTGCACTACAGACCTTAGACTGGGAACTAATAAAGTTATCCACCCAATCTCTCCATGTCTGAGTCACTGACTTTCTTTTTCATTTTAAATAATTATAGCAACGTCGCCTTTTTGTTGAGAAAAATAGGGCCTTTATATATTCACAGATAATTGCTTTTACCCAGCACACAGCGATACATTCTAATTACTTTTCACACCTTGGCTGCGAAAAAATCTTGAACTTTTTAGTGTTTTTCTAACTGCAAGACAACAATGTAGCCAGAGCACTGAGACCCTGACTGCTGAAGCTGCACCTAGGATGGAATTTAACAAGCAGTTCTGCTAATGCATTTTGCAGTGAGGAACTTCAGCAAAACTCAGAAAGACCCAAGGCCTCCACCTCAGATCTTGTGCTGCAGTAATGAGAAGTGCTGCACAGTTATACAACAGAAGAACTCAATCCAGAAATCAAAAGTAATGAAAAGTCCATTATTTCAGTTGGCTTCTGTCACATACTTAACTATAACAAATACAAGATCTGGGCTCTCTAACAGCCTCAATGACATAGTTGTATTACTTGACCCAGCTTCTTTCAAGCTCAACCCTTGACCCTCAAGTTCTGCATACACTGGGCAATCATTGCTGTTTGCCTCACTGAGGTCATTCTGCTTTCCCTGATGTTAAATGGACAAATTTTGCAGTCCTTTGTCCAAAGCACTCTCTGTTTTAGCAGGATATTATCCCTAGCAGGCAGAGCTGGACAGTGACCAGCATCTTCAGGAAAGGGGGTACTGCCTGGGACAACAGCAGCCAGGCTATTCTTTGGATCATAGGCATGTTTTAGGGAGGAGATTTCTTTTTAATCAGCAACACTGAACATGAACATGACCCAGGGAAATTAAGTTGTAAGACTTGAAGGAGAAGTCAACCATGTCAGCATCTATTTGACAAATGCACCGGATACCTGGTAGCAAAAGCCAAAGCTTGTGCCTGAAGGGGGTCAGGTTTGAGGCCTGATTTCTGGCCTTATCCAATAAATACCTAAGTGCATGCTTAGCTTCAGACATGAATTTCAATGGCATAACAGACTTGTCTTGTGATTAAAAAATGAGTGTTGTAACTGGGGCCCCCTTCCAGAAGTCGAAGCAGGCCTCTTACTAGTGGCCTGAGGAAGAGGAGGTCAATTTTAAAAGGAAGCCCTCTTTCCTCCCTCCCGTGTAGTCAGACCCAGGAGCAGCTGTATTTGATTCTGTTGGTGTGTGGGGCACTGAGCTGCCGGGGGTCGGGACCAAGCAGTCACAGAGAAGCATCACTGAGGCTGAGGAAGGGAGGGAAAGCTCAGGGTGCAAAGCACTGGCTTTGGCAGCCCCACGTGCGAAGGCTCGCTGTTAAAATCTCAGTTCTCTTCCAGCCTCCCCACGTGATGCTGGCCTGAGATCTGGCAGAGTGTGCACACATGCTCAGGGAAAGTGGCCACACAGCTCCCTGTCTACAGAGTGACCAACAAGGAGACAGAAACTTGTTGAAGCCTGTACTGGCAGGAGCTTGCCAAACCCAAAGCAAACTGCAAAGACACAACTACTACTGAGAACTGCAGTCAAGCCAGATTACAGCTAGCTCCAAAAAGGTTCTTTGTGCCCATTTTCTCTGCCCCACAGAATAAAAAGCCAACAGATAAAAGCTGCAGAGCTGTGGGCTATGTGCTCAAACACAGTAACTGCTCAGCATACTAAACAGCATGGATTACCTGCTCACAAACTCCCCTCATCAATATAACTATCAGTTAGAGATTTGCTTCTTGCCTCCCTTAACATATTGGCAAATCAGGCACAATGTATACAATGAAAAACCTCTAGGGCCCTTCAAATCATATCAAGTTGATCCACAGCAGCTGTCATGATCTCTGCAATACCCCACTCAAATCCTCCATTTGGGCAATATCAGAAGAACCCGTCCTAACTGCAAGGGACATGATTGCTGGCACATTTGGAATCTCTCAGTTCTGTGAGCCTGCAAGGACAGCCACAGCCTGGCAGCACCGCATGTTTTTGTCTGATTTCTTTCAGCAACTTGTATGAAATAAGAGAAATGCTTAGTGTTTTTCTTCCTCAGAATCACTCCCCTGCACTGAAAAACAACAAAACCCAGCTGTATGCAGAGGCACCTTGTGGAATAGATGGCATGATGAATTTCTGGAATTCACATAATGCAGGGTATAAACAGTACCGATGAGCTTTGATAAGACGACATATGGCACCAGAACTGTTTCCCGTGGTAAATGAGAGCATGTACAAAGTGTATGCATGAAGACACGAGCATTTCAGACTCCCCTCTGGTTCAGATAATCTGTGCCAAATCTAACCTTTGTATAAGTAGGAATGATTCCAAACAAGTTATAGAAGTCACTCTTTATTACTAGTATTAATGGAATTGAATTTGGCTCTCCTTGCATGTGCCATTTGGAATAGTTTATTTTTCACATGAGGTTTGGCGAGGATTTCTCCCAAATAATTTCCCCCCAAAACTACCCCCAAAAGCTGGCCTGTAAATTTCAAAATCACTCTGCTTAGTTAGAACAGCTCTGTACAATACATCCCTATCTGAAACGTTCATTAAGCAGAGATAATTTGGGACCATAAAAAGTTCTTGATCAGTAAGTTAATCATACATTCTAATAAAATGTTTTGTGTACTCTCTTAATTAGTATTCTAACAACAAATACTTCCAATCTGTATTTTTCAAAGCAGCTATACTTTAAATACATTATTGTATTTTTCTTTTTTCTTTTTATTTAATGTTTTCTACTAATAGTCTGTGGACTCAGAAAGTCTGGAATTTGCATCAGTTTCTGCTATATGGTTTCACATAAAACGGTCAGCTTTTCCCATTGCGATAGAAGACGGGAATGTTACTATTCTAGAAGCTGGAATTCTGGTTTCTAACCATAGTCCAACACAAATGTTTGTGTGCTTTAGGAACCTAACCTATTTGAAATGCAACATCCTGAACATGGAATTAATTGATCATGAAAAGTACAAACAGCTCCTTATTCATCCTGAAGGAAGCGCAGAACCCTTTGACACATTATGGAAAAATAATGCAGTTATTAATGCTCCTTTCTTTGTTCTCGTTGATTTTTTGGCTTGGAATCCTTCCAGGCACACAATAAAGTACGTGGCCTTTAACACACACAGGCATGATTCTTTTTTCCTACTCTCAACTGGGAACTGACAAAACTGAGTACATTACAGGTTTGTTTCAATGAAATGTTCACAGCCAGTATCCAGAGACAGTTTTTCTTGTATCTTTAGGTTATTTACAAGCTTGCAAATCCTATCTGCAAAATAAGGAAATGGCTTTTAGAACCAGTTAACTCAAAGCTCTCTATGGTGAAGCTGCTGTGCTCACTAACAGGTGAAGAACTAGTTGCAATGTGGCTGGTAGTTACATGCAGTCCTTTAATGTACATTAAAAAGATAAAGTTTCAAGGATTTACTGCCATCCTGAAGGAAAGAATTGATGTTTTAAGTAACTGGATTTGTACAAAGTCTGTAAGACAATCCAAGTAAATCCTCAAATAGATGATTAATTCCTCATTATTTAAATGCCCTTAAATACAAGTGCAGATGCTAACTGCATGCTCTCTCTTGACAGCTCCTTAGCTATTTCTCATGATCTGCTATTAGGCTGTGACTCTAAAGCCCTGAAAAAGACTGCCTGTGAAAAAGCCTTCCAGCTCCTAGAGAGATGAACTTCTCACAGCTTATTCTTACACAGTTCTTTCAGGGTCTGACTGATACTGCAGCTATGATAATAGTACACAAACATCTGCCTCATTTGGAAGACTTGGATTAGGTTTTTATTGGGTATCTTCATGAGTGCTTTGAATATCTGATGTCTCACTAAGACATGAGCATGTATGCATATGCCTAAACCCTTTTTAGAACTGATACATCCCAATATTCCCTAGTTGTCAGAAAATTTTAGGGTAATCTCATTTTACACTGACAACAAAAGGCATTCATTTTCCTAGACAATATTTATACTTATTATCAGCCTGTCCTTTGGCTAACTAGCTGAGGTTTACCTTAAGCCTTGTCATCCACCATACAGAATTTGGTTTATCATTTATCCTAGTTATAAACCTGAAAAGGGGGTGGGTGATAGGGTGGGGAGAAAGTCCAAAGGATGCAAAACTTGACAACAAACCAAAGCACAATGGAATTGGAAAAGAATTTTGAAGGGTCTGGCTCTACAGCAGAGACAGTGCTATATACATTTGTCTGTTTATGGAGACACACTAAACTGAATTATTCAGTTTCTTACTAAAAGAAAAGGAATAGACTGTGGGGAAGAGAAAGTAGAATGAAGGCGCAAGAGAGCAAAAAAATTCATCCAGCAACAGATGAGAAGAACAGAAGAGAATTGGAAAATGGATGCAGGGGGGAGGAATGGATGATGAGAGAATAGCAGGCCTATTTAAAATGAATTTTTGACCTTATTTTTAAAACATTTATGGATCCCAGTTGCCTGTCATGAGATCATTTTCCCTTACAATGCTAGCTTTTCAGCCGGCTCTGCATTTTAACTTGATTTATCCCACTTAGAAAAAAGTAGATTGTTAGAAATACCCCTTCTATCAGAAATTCTGTCCCATTTCAGTGTCAGCTAAAGGCCACTTGTCAATGTCAGCTTTATCAGATAGAAATTTGCCTCATGAGTTCTCAGATACTATTTTGGAGGACAAGACCCAGGGTCCATTTCTGAGGCTGCTGATTTGTGATGGGATAGTGTCTTCTCAAATTATCCTCTGCTTTTCCCAACTTATCTGCATGTTTCATGAGATGGTGGGAAGTGATTACAGCAGCTGCTGTACATTAGAAAGACAACTTATAGCAAAGTTGGCTTAGGTAAAACAGTTGACTGAGAAAAGTAAGGAAAGGACTAATCTAGTCTTAAAAGTAGAGAGACCCAGCATCTCTTTTCCAGCTGCAGCTTCCCTGGTGCCACAACCTCCTGTGAGAAGAAAGAAAACTTCTACCAGAAGGTTCTCCTCCTCCTCAGCTGTCTGTTGTCTCTAGAAAGAAAGACTTGACATCCTGAAGATTAGAGTAAGTTTTTATTTATTCACAGTTATGCAATTAGTCATCAGCATGTCTCTTCACTGATAAGTAAAGGTGGAAAAAAATCAGCTGTTGTTCAATCTGTGTTACCACAGTACTGCTGAGGGTCAGCTGCCTGAAGTGGGAATGATGGCATTGCTTAAAAACTATCTTGAGGACTCTCCTGGTAAGATGCTTTGAGACATTTGTTTTCTTTTTAATACTTTGATTCTATTTTTATTCCTTCTTTTCAGTCTTTGTAGATTGTAACATAGGTATTTTAAGGGTAAAACTACAGGCAGGAGTAGAACTTTCAGCCATGAGTGGAAAGAGAGTAAAGAAAGAGAGCAAGCTGTGGCTGAAGTATTTTCCAGACTAAAAGACAATGCCTATGAAAGCAGGGCTGGATGGATCAATGGGTGATATTGTTGCAATGAAGAGACCAGAAGCCTTTGAAGTTTATAAACTATTTCAACAAGAAGAACTGTTGCAGTAACAAACTTCAGAGTACTAAAGCCCTCAAGGTAAACTCTGATTTTTGAGCAGGCTGCCATTCCTCACAACAAAACTGTTTACAAATATTCTGCACTGGAAGGACAAAAAGCAACAATCCTAGTGCCACTATTATGAATCATTTCATGATTAAGGTACTTTAGGCACCCTCTCAGGTGCTTTGATTAAGGACTACATGCCTCATGGGAAAAGCAAAGCTTTGGAAATCAGTAATCTCTGGGCATTTTATCTAACAGGAAAGGCTTATTGAGGATTACCTAGAAGAAACCTTTGTGAATCTTGTGAAACTACATTGGATCATAAATCTCAGCCTCATCTGAGCATTAATAAAGTTTTATCAGTTTCAGATAAGAAGTAGAAATCCTCAGGCTGCTGAAGAGGTAGCACTGACCCAGTCTGAAGCCTGTCAGGACACTTATCACAACACGGAATTTCAACAGGAAGACACATTTGATGCATATTCTTATTTTAGTTTACAAAAGCGATTGAGAAGAAGAATGGCAGGTACAGTGACTCACAAATTTGGGTCACAAAATTTAAGGCAGTGGATTAAAGTTAACTGCTTTAAGGAAAGAATTATTTCACTGAAGATGACACTTCTGGTAATTGAATCAGAATAATATATACAACAACAGTTTTGGAGTTAATGAACAAATATATATGATAATATATGCAAAAACACCCCTTTTAACTCTGCATCTCTGTGATTTCAATAAAGTCTACTCTTGCATAGGATTTTTGCACTATAGCTGCAGTCATTGCAGATTTCACGTCAGCATTCACACTGATAGTTTAGAGACATTAAAACCATGTTAAATGTTAGTTCAAACTTCGGACGTACATAGATTCTCAAGATTTTTACATAATTCTGTCTTTTTTTAAACTAAAATTTTGAATTTAGCATAAATTGCATTTTATCAAAGCTACATTTTTGAATGCTGGTTGATTATAATTACTTCTAAAGAGACAAGAGTTCAAGTTCAAAACTTGCTCAGGCAGAGCTCTTGAGTACCCATAGACTATGGCTATTGCATTTATTTAACACATTCAAAAATCTGGCACTGTTGACTTAATCTCTGGTTCTTCTATAGGTTATAGGCTACTCTTCAGTAGTGGGGTAGATAATATGTCTCTGTGTAGTGTGAGTCCTAGATGTAAAACAGGGAATACACAATGCCTGCAACAGTTCTATAGTGTTTGTAGAATATTTTAAGAAATTTTATGCAGGGGAGCAAATAATTACATTTTTCACTTTATAAAAGTTACAAAGGCTGTAACATGGCCAGATTGCAACTGTCCCATGTGCAGAAAGAAGGGTAGGACAGACATGCCTGTATTTCCTCACTCTCACTTTGCAGCTAAGCACAGTGAGAGTCTCCTCTTCTAATGCTCTTATTAACCCAGAGAACCACTAGATGAACAGCCAGAGCACCCTAAATCCATCTGAAAAGCCTTGATGCTACCACACATGACAAAGTTTGGAAGTGACTCTGTCTCGGGCTTAACGGAGGAAACCTGGGCCTAAATCAAACACAGTGAAGAGACAAGTTAATTTTAGCCATGTTCTCACTATTAACATTTTCTTTGGTGGGCTGACATTAGGGATTTCTCCATTTCTATGAACTCTCTAAATTCATGTTAAACGGATACAGGATTTCTGGACAACACAAACAAATCAGCACATTCTGCTAGCTCTGAGTGTTGCAGAAGCACTTAGGATGCCCTAGTGGACCTACCCAGCGCTGGTCGTAGTCAGAGAGCTGCGTCCTTCCCTCGTCGTCCTCATAGAAAGGCAAGCCCTCCCTCCTGGCCTGGTGGTACTCCTTCCGCAGCCTCTGGATACGATCAGCATTCCCAGCACCTGCGCAGCCACTGAGGGGAAAAAAGAGCTCAGTAAAACTCTGTGAACACACATATCTGACACCAGGTACACACAGAGAATTGCCAGACCCGAGACAAAGGGATTGTGTTTGATTTTGCTGATTTGCATTGTTCCCACTGGCCCATAATCAGCCTTATTTTTGCTTTCGTGTATTGACAAAGCTGCTAATTGTAAACTTGATCCCTGTTTTTAAAAAAGGCTATCCCTGTCCAAAGAATTTAACAATTCCAGTACAAGACAAGAGACAACAGATGGATGCAGACAGATGGGGGAGCACAAGAAAACTTTTAACATTCCAGTGAGCAGCTATAAATTACTATCATATTTTAATAATAATGATGATGATGATGATGATGATGATAAGCTGACAAAAAATGTTTTCTTTTGCTCCCATGCTAAATGTGGAATTTCCCTAAAATTGCATATGTTCTAGATAAAGAATAAACTATTATTCACAGAGAAGCACAGAAAAGTTTTGTCTCATAAAAAACCCAAACTCCCTCCCAAGTATACAAAGAACTCAAACATCAACCATGAAAATCCAGGGGAGGCAACAGAGATGGGAAAGCACACTATTAAATCTTGACACCATCTTTCTAAAGTGGTAATTAAACAGTAATTCACTTAGTAATCCACAAAGACTCACTTGTATGGAGAACTGCACACACCACAAACTGCTCTGGTAAATCCAGTGGAGTTGCTTAGTTTATCAAGTTAAACACATGCCTTTCTGTGGGTTTTGACCATAGTGAGCCTTCTTAAACCTTACAGCTGGGCTTGTGCAACTGTGGAAGCTCAAGCTATAACCAGGAAGTATTACATAAAATCCTGAAAATGGCTAAGAATTCAAAAAACTTTGGTCATATTTAAAGTTAATAAATTAAAAGCTTCCTGCAGCTATTTCCAGACGTGCTGTAGTCAGCACTGGGGTGAGTACTGACTGTATGGCTAAGTAGCATTTACTGGCACTCACAGGGAATTATTAATTATACAATTAATTTGTGGCTGCTCCTAAACTCAAACCATTGTTATTGCAGCACATCACCATATATTCCGTTAATCTACAACCTTAACTCTGCCTCACCATCAGTGGACTACAGAGATTTGTTCACATGAGCACAGACTCAGTGGAGCATCTTGCTACTTCATGCTCCACTATGAGTATGCCAGAATCTAGGAAAGCCCTTTATAGGATTTTGCATAACAAACTGAATTTGGACAGCACATACAAAATATTGTACATAAATCCATCAGTTCAATAATACTTAGTTTCTAGTATGTATCAGCAATCTAGACTGGCTGGAAATGAACTACCAATTAAAAGAAAAACCACGTAGGCTGCAAATGCAACTGAATATGCAGTTAGGATTGGAAATGGTTACTTGCAGCAACAGTATGTTTCCATGAAAAATCCAATGACTTCCTTTCCTGAAGCCTAAGTTATCCATCCACTCCACAAAGTCCCAGAGGTTTCAAGCTTCTCTGGCTAACTTACTGAAATCTTCCAGAGCACATGAAATTTTTCTCATGATTTGCCAAGACAGTGCAGAAAGCTTGCACAAACTCTGCGGACTACAGAGGGGAAGCAAAAGTATATTCCCTCTTCACCTTTATTCCTTCCACAGATAAATGCCTCTGTTCCTTGCATGAATTCTTGGCAAATAGTGGAGAACCATTTCCAGTTTGCAAAACACTGAAACTGGGGTCTAGCTAATGAGGACTATCACTTAGAACAGTGAAGCTTGGTCCATAGCTCATGAGCAGTACCACATCTGTGAAATCCCCTGACATTACTTGTGAGTACAGATAAAGTGTTTAATGAGGGCTGCTAACGTAAGATAAGGCCCAAAGTACTGTCCCTGTTGCTTTGCCAACAACATTGCCCAAAGCAGCACTAGCTAAGAGGGAAACACTGAAATATAGGCAATAGGTCTAGTTTGATTCCAGCCAATCTGACTCCCTGCAACTCTCTGCCAACTGTCACCAGTGGTCTAGCCCACTTTTTACTACCAGTTTCTTTCGCTGAAGAGGCAATCTGAAAATACCACCCACATTGGCTTCCCCCCCCACCCCACTTTTAAAATGAAATCTGAGATTGATATATTTTAAGACAGTCAGAAGCCTGTCCTCCACTGATTGTAGATCTCCTGTAGGTGAACTCCCTTCTGCTCAAACCCTTTGAGCCGGTGAGTGGAAGTGGTGCTGCAGAGTTCAAGCTAATTATATGTATTACAAGACAGGGCCTAACAGATTTTGCTTTGGCAAACCTCTGCCACGGGGTATTAAACTACAAGCCCTAACCATGAGAATGAGTAGGAACATTTGAATGAAAGATAGCAGCACATGGAAAGTTATCCATCTGGATTAGTGTGAAAACACAAGCATAATCTCTGTGGAAACAAGCAGCTCCGTGAAGTCTGATTTCCTGTGCTTCTCTCCTGTGGGTTCTCTCGTGTCTGATAAGGGTTCACACTGCAGTGTTTCTCCTCAGCAAAAGCATTTATCCAGGCCTCTCTAACAGGCTGCTTATTTGCACTTAGTGAAACTTTGTGTTCCAGTATCTCTTGAACATCAAGTCACCAGTCAAGTCTGGTCAAAAATAGCCAGCAGGTTGAGAATTTGTTAGAAAAGTGAAGGGAACAGGTAGGAAGAGGGTTGGTCAGTACATCCGCTTCATATTTTCAGGATACTGTTAAAGCTCCACAATTTTTTTTCCTCCACCAGTTTATAGGCACAAATGTAAAAGATACTGGCTTTTGAAAGAGCTGCATTCTAGCTTACCATGGATGTAAAAGACATTGGCTTTTGAAAGAGCTGCATTCTAGCTTACCATGGAAGTTTACCACTCCTGAGTAAAGTGAGATAAATATGGTGCCCTGTGTAATGCTCATGAAACAGTTCTGAATTTCAACTTGGCTCCTGACAATTATGTGAATATATGAACCACATTCAAACCCACCAGATGAATTCAATCAGCACTGTGCAAATATCGCATACATAATCTATTAGTTTACCCCAAAGAAACTGAAGCATTGAATTCAAACAGAATGAAGTCATCAGTAATAAAAAAAGGAAACTGATAAGGCAATATTAAAAAAAAAACCCAACACAATATTCCAAGATTTGCAGAGAAGATCATACATTGACTGTAAACTATTCTCCCATCTGCCTATAAATACATAATTAAAAAATATTGGTTTGATCAGATAGTGGTTCTCAGACAGGGAAACAGCAGATGAATACCAGTTCAAATGTTTCAGATGCATGACTATTTATACTGAAAAGGAACCTGAGCTTACAGAAGAAATATAAAAACAATACTCCAATCAAAGTCAGCTTATATTAAGGACACTTACTGAAGCTTTTCAGCAAGCCTGATAAGTACAGCAGACAGATTTCTTTTACAGTAGCTTTACATTTAATGCAGTGCTCTCTCCTGGAGGAGGTATAAATATTAGAGTCCTCATCATATATACAATTTTGCGCACCCTTGCTTCCCTGACATGGCTCTGAAGCTGTGCTACACGTTCTTCAGAGAACCATGCAACAACACATTTACCATTCCCTGCACAACCATGTTCCCAGGATCCAAAATTTAATGTACTCACTGACTTCTCTGTGTCACAAGACCGTGAGAGAATCATTCACTCAGCATTTTCCAGTTGCTTTCAGAACGATTTCCTGAAATTGTGCTACATATAAGGAGACTGATTCAGAAGCAGCTGACACTGGGAAGTTCTAAAATAATGTCTATGTGTAGGAATAAATCTCTGAGAAACTTCAAAAAGAGTTGTGAAGACTCAGGTGCTGATTTCAAACAATAGTAACAACAATGTCCAAAATCCCAAGCCATAAAAAAACTTAAGAGAAGTTCAGCAGTTCTTCCAATATGCTGCACACGCTGCAAGGTGGTTTTTTGTTTGTTTGTTTTTGTTTTTTGGTTGGGTTGTTTTGTTTTGTTTTTTGCTTAATAGAAAAAAACCCAACAAACATGTGAACATTCAAAAGAGGAAAAAGCACATTCCTGTCAGTCATTCTGTAGTTTTGTTAAATACAGTACTTATTCGGAGAATAAGGACTTCTTCTGGCTTGGGAGAAGAAGAAAAACAAGTCTGTGCTATCGTTTGAACCAACACGATCGTTCTAGTTCAGCTGCTGGGGCTGTACCACCAAGTGGATAAACAATGGCCAGGAATGACCCTCCCCTCCCTGTGCCTGCACCTGTCAGAAGCACCACGCAGGGCCCACCTTGCACACTGCCAGTGCAAGGCACCAGCTTCAAAACAGCCTCTCAGCCAACACTGCTGGAACAGAGAGCCCAAGACAAAAGGGGAACCATAACGCAGCAGAGACTGAGCTTCAAGCTCTCTGACATTATGTAAAATATCACTGGGAAATTTCACCCCATCATCTCTGAAGAGAGAGATGAACAAGCACCATAGCAATAATATTATATAATAATATTCAATATGACAGACTAGGGTTTTTTTTTTCAAAGAATTGAAACACCATAATCAGTATTTATTCTCTGTGTTCTTCCTCTGAGTTGCTGATCTGGATTTCCATCATTCAAGTTCAAATGACATTTTTAAAATTAGTGACTTCTTACTGCAGCTTTCTTGATAACACAAAATTAAAAACAACTGTTGAATATACGAAAGTAAGATGAACCACTTAAAGCTATATATAAACATATATTTAAAGAGGCAATAAACATTTTGTTTCCAGTGGTTTTCCTAAACACATTAATATTGCACAGGGCTTTTTTGCCAGCCACTTCTTTCAAACACTGATTTTACACAGCTGACTGTCAGTCCCCTAAGCAAATAACTGGTGCTTCCAAGTTAAAATAAAACAAAACAAGCAAACAAAAAAGAAGAAAAAGGAAAATTATTCTTTTAGAGAATTTTCCATTAACAAACAAATCCAAGACAAAATGTGATTCACAGACTCTAGAGAATGGACAATATTCCATTCACAATCTGCTAAAAAACAAAACTAATTTTACATACTGAAAGGAACACAGTGGCCTACAAAGATACACAGTATAAGGGCATCCAACAGAGCATATAAGAGTATCTTTCACTTAGGATAAAACTTCCATTTTGAAGTTATAACAAATAAATATTTGAGTAGGTTTCTCTTTCAGATCCACCCTTGCATTTCTACCCTGAAGTATTACATTTCTTTATGAAGATATTTTTGCAACCTCAATAGTAAGAAGGAATAAAAAGAACGGTGGGAAGTGATAAAAAGAAAATCAATGGTAAGAACATAATTCTATAATTCTGTAATTCAGCTTTCATCTTTGTGACCACCAAGAGAAAGAGGTTTTAGAGAAAAATCAGCATTTGTTGTTTCATATGCACTTGAGTAAGGAAATGGTATTGCAAGGAAAGACTTGTCAGAAACACCTTGCAGGTTCAGGAATCACCTTTGATGTTCAGCCAAAGCCAGCCCGGGTTTTGGCTACACACACCCCACACTGAGTTAAGAATGACATCTTTCTAGGAACTGGAACTGTGCATATGGCTTTTTTGGTCTCCACAGCACCTGCTTTCTTGCTCTGGGCAGGAACATACTTGATGTATACACAGCTACTGTCTTTCTCAATGGAGAGGGGCTCTACAAGGACACTTGATTTGGACTCTTGTGCAAAGTGACTGGTAGGTAGAATTTGAGCCCTGTTCCATTTAGGTAGGACTGCATAGATGGACTGATGTGAGAAGCATTAGATGGATGTGTTTCTCTCTAGGCACATAAACACATATAAAGAATCATAAAAAAACTGCAGACAAACAAATTACACTGAAGAAGCTATTTACACTTAGTTGAACCTGTATATTAAAGTCCCCGAATCTTAATCTGTTTCATAATATTTTAAAAACTACTAAGCGTGCTCCAGTGGAACATAGGCTGTCACCTTTCAATTCTTTAGGTGAACATAAAAGCAGTACAACCACTTCTGTCCAAAAGGTCAAAGCCTCCTAGGGCAGCACATGACCACCATTTGTCTGAACGTAAATTGAGTCCTATTGACCCTGTAACATCACTACTGACCTCTTGACATTAGGAGCTTAGTGGAAAGAGAGAAGATGATATTCTCAGGTTCCTACAGACTCATTAGAAAGAAAGAAGGAAAGAGAACCTTGCATTATATGAATTAGCAATGTCATTAACCTTTTCTTTCCCCAAATAGCTCACAAAATGTTTACAAAAGCCTCAAAAGAACCATTTGAAGATTGAGACCAACAGATTTGTATCACTTTCAGTTTTTCCAAACTGTTTATAAAATATCTCTCAGTGGCTTGACACAAGCAACCTTTTATGTTTCCCTCCCTTCACATGACATACAACACCTTTTCCTGTTTGTCATGGCAGACGGCCTAGACATTCAAATGAGCACCATCTTTTCAAACCAGTCACTTCTCATCTCCATTACTCTCCTTTATAACTTATAGTTGACTACAGCTGGCCAGGAATAATGGGAGGTATAGCCTAATTTGTTGGTTTATGGAAACAAAATTGGCACACTGAGGTTTAACTTCATTGTAAGCAGATATGATATATGCTACTCTAATAGAAACACATTATTTGCAATCAAGTATAAAGGAAAAAGAAAAAGGCAGACATTTTCTTGTTTGTAGCCAGATTGTCATCTTTATTTCAAAGAAAGGTAATTTTTTCCCTTTTCTCTGCTCAATGTATTGTACCTCATCAAAGAAGGCAATCACCAGATCTTAACTAATAACAAAAAAAGATGCCTTTCCAGTTCAGGCTGGTTAATGGCAATGTCTGTTTCTGGCATGGGACCAGTTTACTGCTGCCTTGTTGATGTGAGATGTGCACTTGTCTCCGAAGGGCTAGGAAAGCAGGGAGATTAGGGACTCGGCTGCTGACAACAACCAAACTATCTATAAACAATACACAATGAAAATAATGAAAAACAGATTTTCCTGGTATTTTCAGTAGCCTCTAGACAATGTAACAGTTTCTGGTTTCTTCACTAAAGATGATATCAATTATGCCTTTTATCCATCATGCAGAAGTCACGTGTGAGGCATAATTGAAGGCCTTCTCTCCAAGGTAATTTCATCTGGATTTACGTGGCAAAGTACTTAAATTGCCTTTTTTGGCACTTTGTATTACAACACAGCTTGGGAGGGGGTATTTTACTTTACTGATGTAAAGCAGCTGGCATATTTACAATAGATAGGTCACATCAACACAGAGTAGATTTTCAGCCCTCCAAACTCCATTTACAGCAGCTTTAACAATCCAACAAAGCAAATACTGAATGCTAAACTCCAGTGTAGAAATGTAACTCTATTTCTTAAAGACTATCACATCTGCCTGGAACTGGCAGCTAGGTTTTTTTCACTTAGAGGCTATTGCTTTTTGCACTACCATTTATTATATAAACTTATCACTAAAGCTGAAATAATAACTACTTTACAAACTTCCAATGAATTAGCCACTCAGGAGTCCCTCAGGAATTCTCTTTACCACACACAAAGCAAAAGCAGGAGGGAGAGAAGGTGACTATTCAGTGCAGTCTTCATTTCTGCACTCCCTTGTGAGAGAAGAATTGAGGATGTAAGAATCCCCTCACAGTAGATGCCGCTGCCCATGTTCTAAAATATATTTTGTTGAAAATTTCAAAGCCCAGAGAAACTATCCATTTTCTCTCAGAAATTACTTATCCTAGTTTCACACTAGAGACTGTATCATCTGCCCTTCGTTACATACCTGCCAATCTATGCCATTGGCGGAGTGGCAGCAACTAATCCTCTATGTGGTTTGCTTTTTTAATACCTGGCCTAGCTAGAGAGGAGGTAGACAACTCAACCTCAGCTAAAAAAATAGTTCTCTCTGTTTGTAATTCTGTGACTTTAAAAATGAAAAAGAATTTACATCATGTGCAAAGCATCGGGGAAAAGCACAGCTCCCGGAGCCAAAACATATCCTTACTAAAAAGCTGGCATTTTTTGGGTGTTTTTAATAAATGGTCACTAAAAGGATAACATTAATCCAGTGTTAGGACTTTTACAGGAAGAAATACAAACGTAATTAATCTTTTTTAACTGTCAGCCGCATTTCTAACGCTTTCAAATCTGTAGCTTCCAGTGGCCTTTTGTCTTTCTGCCATGGCAGGAATATCTTGGACAGCTGTAAGAGCTTTGTAAGCTATCTTTCTCAAAATCCATTAGCTAATTCAAGGAACCTAATTAGAGCTGCCATTTTGATGGAGCATATTGAATGCTCTGTATAAACTAGTAACACCACCAATGTTTATTAAAAATTGCAAGAATCAAAGCTCTCTGTTCCATATAAATATTAATGGGCAGATACACAATACTTATTGAAATATAGACGGCATTATGACCACAGAAATACACACAGGTATACTTACAACCCTGTGTGATGCATTTATTCACAAAGGCTGAAGTACAGAAGCAAAACCTAGGGACAATTTTACACAAACTGTTGAAAATTGACCAGCTTCCACTTACACTATCCTTATGCGCATTAAGGGAAGCAAAGCACACTAAAGATGATTTGTTTCTTGTGTTTTCTCTGAGTAGTGTGCTGACAATTTGGAGTGCATTTTGAGCTTACCTCAAGAATGCACTCCAGCTGGAACCATTTTATAGCTCCTCTTAAACCAGCCACTCCAATCACTGTACTTTGTAGACATTTACACATACTTCAGTACTATACTGTTTAAGGGTATCCAAAGATTCAAAGGGAATTTGCTCTGTAGAGTTAAAACTCAAATTTTGCTGTAGACAGCAACAAAGTTGGTGAAAGGAGCCAGACATCTGGAGCAGTGCTTTCCTACTTTCTGCTATGTAAAAGCCCAACCATAATGAAAAAACAGCTCGCAGACAACGATACAACACATGAAATACTGACCATTCTAAGAACATATCAGAGACCTAATTAGGTTAGGCTGTACAAGCATATGCCTTTGGCTGCAGAAATAAAAAGTTTTCTGACTACTTCATAGCTTTGTTTTTAAATTGATACTTCATAAATGGAACTGCAGAAAACCTCACATGTTACCATTTCAATCTGACGTTCACTTTCATATGCATCTAACAGTGCCTGGATTCTATTTATATGTACAACTAAATATATGTGCATAGGAAAATCATCAGATTTGCTACAGAAAGACAGCAGATGCTCTTATTAAGCCACCAGCACATGCAAGGTGAAGTGTGTAACCCTTATATAGAAAGCATTTAATGCTCCAACTACTAAAGAAAAGCAAAGACAACAAGTGAATTTTTTTCTAGCTCATTTTGTTAGCTGTGAGTGCAAGGCACAGCAAAGCGAAAGCACTGCTGAGCGTGCTCAAATGACTCTTATAATGCATGGGGCTTCTTGCAGAGGGGTATAATCCATATACACTCTTCTGAACATCCTAACTCCAGTGCCATAATCTGAAGTTCACTTATTCAGAATGTATACTAAAATGACATATGAAACGTTTAACAGATGTGCAAAAGAAACAGGCATATCTGTGTTTTCTACACCGTAATACTGCATGGGCCTAAAAATTTTATGACAATCTTACCGAGGGGACAACCCTGAAGGTAAATTCATTTTGGTTCTCTGATAGGGCAGTATTTCCATACTACAATTGAGATTTGAGAAGTTTCACAGGAACACACTCAAAAATCAAAACATCAGTTACCACTGGCTTCTCTCAGGAATTATATATAGCAAATTTAGCTTGTGGTTATTGCTCAACATAAACCCTGAGAGATGCTGAAGTGGTAGATGGATTTTTGCAAAGTTCTGCTGCCTCCAAGGCCACCCTATCTACCCTTCCAGCAGTCTCCCCCCTTGGGCACTTCCCTCGGTGCAGCTGGGTCCTGGGACCACTGTTGTGTAGGCTGCATTCACAGACTGGGGAGCACACATTCCTTCAACCCACTCTCAACACAAGCTCTGCATAAACAAAATTGAACTCTTCATAAGCCCAACTGCATTTTGGAGAAATGTTTCTGAACTTGGAGGCCTCAAGTTAGCAGTGTAACTTTATTGCTTTGCATTATGCAGGCAATGGAAGCTCCTGGACTTAGAGACGTACACTGTTTTTCTAGCTCCTTCTTACAGCTGCGGCTCCACTGCACTTCTGATAGGAAATTACTCCTGCTTTTCCACTTGGAGAACAGAGCTGTTTAAGACTGAAGGTAAGCACTACTCCTTTTTAGTAATTGCTTTGAAAAATGTTAAATTAAAATGGAAAAAATGAAATAATGGAATCACCAAACTATACAGAACCATTTTTTGGCACACCTTGCCTGGGAAAGGAAGATCAAACCTGTCTCTCTGTGTTTGGCTTGGAGTCCCAGAAATGCTGGAGCAAGTACTCTGGTTCAGGCTCACCTCTGCCTCTACAGAATGATTCTCATATGCTTTCAATTGCCATGTTTAAAGACAAATCTTACCAATCCTTTCCCATCTGTTTTTGTCTTGCTGCCTCAATTCTCTGTTCTCATCTTGATGGTGGAAGTCTTTCCCTTCCTTATCTTTCAGCCGAGGATGCCAATTTCCTCCACCCATTATTGGCTTCCCATACAAGTAGATCTCTGTCCCACAGGCAGCTGTAGTACAGAAACACCTCCCCTGATGCACCTAGGTCAGCATGTCTCCTTCCAGCACTCCTTGAGATCCATCTCCCAGAAGCACTTCCCAAAGCAGCTGCCAGTGAGGATGGGACTGCAGGTGGCATGGGACATCCAACAGCACCTCTTCCTTTTGGCACTGGTTCAAATGAGGCCCTGATGTCTGACACACTAACAGAGCATCACACCTGCAGTACTGATACACTTCTCTCTACTTTGAAGCATCCACAAACTGTCCACAGTTTTGGCCTGGCCCAGCATCCCTTTTGTTCTCTC
This sequence comes from Buphagus erythrorhynchus, assembly GCA_013400855.1. Taxonomy (NCBI): domain Eukaryota; kingdom Metazoa; phylum Chordata; class Aves; order Passeriformes; family Sturnidae; genus Buphagus; species Buphagus erythrorhynchus. Next base: position 34,749 of record VZTT01020114.1, on the reverse strand, counting down.
CATCCTCTAGCTGCTCCAGCCTCTCCTCTGTTCTAACTCTTGTCCTGCCCCTCCATGGCATTTTTTACGGCATTCAAAGCAGCTCACCCTTTTCCTCCCTGGAAGGTGGGGTGTTAGGGCCTGGGAACACTGATCACCACTGAACACCCTGTTTACCTCATCCTTCATTCTTGCAACAGGAGTCTATCTGATCCCTGCAGTCAGAATCTGTGACTGGAAAAACATATCAGCTCTGGCAGTTCAGGACAAGTACTTTTGATGAAGTTAGCAGCCAAGTTTCTATCATGTGTGTGGGAAGTACTCTAAATCTTTTAACTTAGTCAAATTGTCACCGTTCAAGGGGTGGCAAAAGCCACAGTCTGGTATAAAACTAAGCTGTGTTTCCTTCCAAAATATAAAGACCCCATTCCAGCATATGGAAAGACTATAGATTCTTGTTGGAAGAATATATGTGCTGCTTTTTACTTTTTGCACAGACAAAACAACCCCTTGTCATCTTCTCTTTCCAGCTACACCCCTCGCCCCCCAAAAAACCCAGCTGTTATCTGATTCCATAAAAATTCAGCTTCAGCACACCTCCTACATAGGCATTTTCAACCCAAATGGTTGAAGACTGGTTATCAACATGTGGAAATAGTTTCCCAATGGAAGTCAGGCCAGCAGCTCCCCAGGCACAAGTGGCACAGCCTGTTTCCATGGCTGTCCCATTCCCTGCCCTGTAGGATTGCCTTCTCCCTGGTCCAGCAGGTTGCTCCTGGCATCTGTGGGATGAGCACTCCTTAACAACAACCATGACACCTTCGAGGGTACAGCCTGGTACACACATACTACTCCTGCATGTGCTCCAGATTAAGCTGTAGTCAGCTTTATGAGAGACTTAATTGATGAGTGCTACTTCCTTCACTTGTCCATTAAGATAAGTACAGCACATGGACATTTCAACCCATCAAAGAAGAGAAAATGCATTAATTTTAGTTTTCTTAGAGCTGTTAATAAATCTGACACTGTCTGGCAGTTTTCTTCATTTCCTACCATTTGACAGATACTGTGATCACAAGTTACAGAAGATGTTTTTCCTCTGAAATTATCACTCTGGTAATACAAGCCAGAAGGAAACTTTATCAAGATACCAAGAAGCTGGGTATCGGTTATTTTTAACTTTATGTGGCTGGTTTGTGAATATCTCAATGTGATAAAAAAATAAATTCCATCCGGTACTATTAAAAATCACACACACACACACAGACACATTACAAATGACTGTATTACAGCAAATAATCACACTGTGTATTTATCAGTAAAAGCCAGTATTCCTCTCATATAATCAGCCTGGCTCTACTTAGACCCCTTTACTGTAAGAGCTCCTGCAACTGTTTTCTTCCTCTTTCTCTCTCACAAATTGACATTTGTATGGAATCAAGAAAAAATCTTCCTTAATAATTTTTCATTACTAATGGCTTTTTTTGGTATGTGTATTTGAGAGGAGGGAAGGCAAAGGGCAGGAAAAAGGAGCTTTAAGTGCTCTGCAAATTATCCTCCTGAATCTGGGCCTCATAAATCCTATCAAATGTTATATTTCATCAATAGGCTGGAAAAGCTTTTTTCTCTGCAATGATGAAGCCTGGGTTTAAAATTTATGGTTTCATTTTAGAAATGGACTATAAAAAGAGTCTGACTTGGCTGTCCATCAACTGTAGCTGACATTAGCAAGTTAGGTGTGGACTTTCAGAGTGTGATATGTATTTTTTATTTATTATACAGGTACATAGATACATGCATGCATATATGTATATCACTGTGGGTTTGTGCATGCATAAATACACAGCTGGATTTAAAAAAATTTTGTCATAAAAACACATTTTCTTTCAATGAAATAGGATCTGAGATATTCAGCAGATTAGATTGCAGAGTGATAAAAGTGTCCAGAAGAGAGTTGGCTCAAGGACCTGCAGCAACACAAGCAAATTGCATTTTGCTGCACAAATGATCGAGATAAAGTAGTTTAATTTGTTCTCATTCATGAGGTGGCAAAATGCAATTCAGCAATGGCAGAGTAAGGTTCATAGGGAGGCAGGGAAGATTCCAACAGGCTGTGAGAAGAAAAGAGGAGGAGGGCAGGCAAGGACCAAAAGGTTTTAGGTAGGGGAAGACAATTAGCAAAGAGCTGATAGATTGGAGAAGAGTGGGTGCAGAGCTTCTGCACCTGTCATGCATGGAAAGGGCAGGAAGAAGACAGCCTCCCCCATCTCCATGCAACTCCCTACCTTTACTGCCTTTCTCCTCTTCTTCCAAGCTCTGGAAACAATTCTGACTCCCCAAAGAGCTGCTCCTACTTGCTCTCCTGCATTGCTGGAGGCAGGAGGGCACTGAGATTATGGCTCCTATTCCTGTTGCTGCCACCACTGACGGGAGCCATGTGGGTGCCACAGCTGTCCTCTACAAGCCCAAAAGCTTCCTCTGGCAGCCACAACAGCATCTTCCTCAGATGGAGGAGGAGGCAATCTGTGCACACTGCTGAAACACCCACTCCTCTCTTCCCTTACCATCAGAGCTGGAGGTCTGTGGCCAGTGATTACTACTTTGTTCCACCTATGCTGACAGGCTGCCTAAAAGACTACACCTCTAATTGAAGCATTACTGCTCCCCAAAATCCTCATACTTGTAAAAGGAAACCACATTTGAAATAGAAGTCAGATAAATAAAGCGACATAACTGCAGCTGGAGAAAGTGAAGTTCCCTTCTGAATGTAGGGGAGCCCATTTCCCTCCATCTGCTTCTAAAAAATGTCATTTTGTAACTCAAAGAATTAATGATGGATTATGTGAAAACAGCAAATCAGATCATGCTGTTGAGGCATTATATGAACTAAACAGAAGAGCAGTTAATCTAAATCGCATGTGGGATTGTTATTATTGTGTGCTGCCATCATTGCTGCTGAGTCTGGCTGTAATATTGGTTTTGGTGGCAACACATGGAAAAACCTGAACGTCCTGTTCCTCATTATAAAATGAGGAGAAATCTCACTCTGGGGAACGTGGTCAAAGCTGACAAGTGAGCACTGCAGAAAAGGCTGGGCAGGGGCTGTGGTTAATGGCAAAGGTACTCTGAGTCAACACTAAGAAAACTAATACCATCTTCCACCACCTCTATTTTGTAACATGAACAAGACAAACAAAAAAAAGAACCCATCATCCACGCTCAGGACACTTGTATACTGTGGCCTCAGATCACTGTTGAAACTCCCTGTTGAGAGGATGTTTGGCAAGGCTTCTGTCAGCAGCACAGCCAGGGCCAGTGGATGGAGGCACTGCAGGGCAGGGCCCTGCTCAGCTCCTGCTGCAGGGCTGCTGGCTGTGCAGGGGACCTGGCTCTGCTCACCTTGCACAGCAATGGCACAGGGATAACCACTGACCTGGTGCTATCCAGCAGGGAAGCAGGGAGGGCAAGTATCACCCATCTGCATTTTGCAAATCAGAATGTATTCTGCTGCTAGTGCTGTTTCCACTGTAAATACATAAAATACACTGTACTTTCACCAATTTATGGAAATGAGAGGACATGAAATTGCCTGTATTTCCAAAAGAAAAGGTATCTGTGTTAGGGAAGGGTAACTTTATCAGACCTTGATCTAGAGATGGCCTGTCTCTGGAATTACACATTTTCTACTGAAAGGTGGTACACAGCAGTGCCACATCACACAAGCAGAAGTTACTTAGAAACAAGAAAATTTTGAACTCTTTCAGATTCATACAAGTTAACTCCATTTGACAATGACAATCAGGACACTAAACCAATACTGACACGTAGCTTTTTCAAACACAAATGCGCTCAGCCCACCACAGATCGAGAATATTTCTAGAAGTATATTATTTCCATAGTTTCCCTGTTTCCCATGTTTCTCTTTGAAGGTTTCAAAATGACCAAGAAATTCAATTTTCTCTGAAACTCTTGAAATTTTTCCAACCTGAGTTAACTCTTCTACACAGACACATATTTCTGCCATTCTGCAAGAGAACGTCCTATCACTGTTCAAATCCTTAATTTTTTCTCTTCTAAAATCTTTTAATCTGCTTTTTCCCTCCCCACAAAGGATATTTTGTTTAGTCTTGTTATTTCTTCTTTCCTTGTCTCATTTCCTCACCTCTTCCCTGAGACTCCAGGGGTTTAAAAATTTTTTTATAATTTGTTTTTATTTTTTTAGATTTTTCTTAAGCTCTTGTGAAACCCTGACCTGCTTATAGAGAGCAACTCACAGAGCTTAAGGGCTAATGTTTTACCTCCTACTACTCACCATTGTGGATCTGGCTGCAGTCATCAGTAACTAGAATTCATCATCATCAATGGATTTTCAGTGACAGGCACTGTATTTGCTCAGATAATGGCCCCATATATTGCCTTTGAAATGAGGGTGTGACCACTACTTAGGATATTCTCAGGAGTCAGTAAATGGCACTGCTGCAGGACATGTTTGCTTCATGTTTTGAAAGCAGAACTGCAGAAAAGCAAGCTTTGAAGGTTTGGGGTGCTTTGGATGGTACTGTGCTCTCAGGACACACCAATATTAACCAAAACACATCACCCTGGGACTGGAGCAGGCCACAGCTGGTTTGGAGCACAGGGGAAGAACCTGCAGATGCTGCCTGGGAAACTCCCCTTGCTATAGGCTCTGAGCAGATGTGTAATCAATGGACAGTCCTGTTCCCACACACAGCAGAGCAATGGAACCAGTAAAAGCAGGTGAGGGAGCACAAGATAATATGGAAACAACACAGATCCACAGGATGCCTGACAATGATCCTTGATGTTTTAGGAAGGAAGCAAATGTAACATGCCCACACAGGCTGCAAAGACAAATTCAGAGTTTGTGAGCCTCAATGCTGTTTAAAGTCACTATGGCCAGAATAGACACTTTTGTATTAAGAACTAACAACCTGATAGAGCTACTATAGGACCAAGCTGCTTTGGTGTCAGTTAATTAACTGTAAAGAGTATGCCCTGAACACCTGTGAGAATGCAGTCTGCAAAATTACTATTTCCACTGTAGGATAAACATCCCTTCACTTCTCTAGTTCTCAACTTTATAAGCTTGCCAAGCATCACAAATGTGAATCACAGCCTCCATTCCTGGAGCAGCAGATAGTTGGCTGTGCTGAATCCAGTCCAGGTCTGTACACCTGTCCCACCAAGAGAGACAAAAGCAAGCTAGCCCAATGAGATGTGGGAGATAGAAAGAGCGCTTCCATCTGCTGCATTTTTTCTGCAATGACCGAAGTTAAAACCCCATGGATGTGCCCTATCTCTAATTTAGGACATTGACCATAAGATTTTTCCTTCCTTCATTTTTTTGCATTCAAGTATATCCTCCACTAATGCACCAAACTACCCTTTTTCCTCCCCATCTAATTCACTGCTCCCCATGGGACAGCCACTAAATTTGATTCATGAATACAGTACATTTACAGGCAAAACTGGGAACAGAGAAACCCCCTCCCTGTCACATCACTCTCCAAGAGAGAGTTTGAGACACATTGAACAAAGAAGCCTCAAATCTTCTGGCATACAGCTTAGAAATCAGAATGTGATTTCCATTCTGTATCTCTTGCTTCATTACAGAAGATATGGTCCTTAAAACAGGCAATTTGCTTTGGCCAGTAATGTTTGAGGTGCTAGCTTTTAAGTTTTGTTTTTCTGAGGATTCCACACCGCAGCAGGCAGCTTCCCTCCCTCCAGTCCAGCTCCCCAACCCCAGCTGCAGAGTGAAGTTATCTAAAGGATTCAGGCAGCTGCAGAAAACACAGGACTCTGGCTCTTGGGCCTCATCTTTCACATCCATCTGGATTTGACAAAGTCATGCTTATCAGTCAGATCAGCAGATAGTCTCCTATCTGTGTTGTGGTGCAGAATTAGGTCAGAAGAGCATTCTGCCAGCTTGTGTTTTGCTGTTTAATCCGGCATAAGTAGTTGTGGAGACAGCAATAAAGGACATCTCATCACACAAACCAAATTCTTCACCCCCTAATCCTGGTCAATTTTCCAACCTTGCAAGGAAAATGGAATAAAAATCACACATTACTGCTATTTAACTGCCTATTCCAAGAGCATAAATTTTTGAGAATACAAGTGAGGCCAAGAGGCAAGTTTATTTTATGAAAATACATCACGTTCAAAGGCAAATGGAATGTTACAAAAATAAAGTCTGAAGAATAATAGTTCTCAAGTTTTAAACAGTCTTCTTCTGTAATGCCATTGCTGGGTCTTCCAGCCGGCCTCACCAGATGGCCACATTGGCCATCATCAGAATAGCAGTCTGGAAACAAGTGCCCTACAGCCTTGCCTAAGCATCTTGGCTGGAATACACTCTGAGGCAGCAGTTCTGTACTCACAACTCAGAGATATTCCCAGTGCATTTGCTTAAGAATTCTTGAAATTTGTTTAGAGATTAAAGCCAAACTTCTGGTCCAGGAGAGGTCAGGGAAAATAACAGAATGTTGGCTACTAGCTTTTAAATGGTAATTGTCACTATTCACACTAAAAACAACCCCTCCCCACACCAGCACACAGTATGAAAATCTGCTCAAAAACAGTAATCATAAAGAAAAAAAGGAAGTTTCTCTTAAACAGTAGGTAAGTTCAGCTGCAGAGTATTTCAGCAGCTACATACAATTTTTTGTTTCGTGGAAGCTGTACAACCATTCCTCCTCTTGCATACAACTGTGCAAATCAGTGTGTTAGTGATGCTTTTGCAAAGAGGGTTTGACAACAATAGAGAGTCCCCAGCCTGCTAAATAAGAAGTGACAACTCCATTTGAAAGCTGTCTCTGGATGTGTTTTATGTGCAGAAATTATCTGTGACAGTTCAGATCAAAATAGAGTTTTCATTTCATGTGGGAGGTAAATGGACGATAGAATAGGTTACTTTAAATGCTGTAGTCTAGTCCAATTAATGTTTCAGACTTTTCCATATTCTGTGCTCTAAACTTTGGGGTAAAAAAACATAAAAATCATTTTGTCAATAGCATGATGCAAAGAACAGGCCGAAAGGTAATAAAAGTGGTTAACAAAAACAGTCATGCAGACGTATGGCAGAAATGCTCAAGTTACAGTAACCTGGCTGTGAGACTAATAAGTATAAAACAGAAAAGAAAATATCACTTCATTCTTCCAGGGAGAACCAGGCAGGGGAATCAATTCTGATTTCCCATCTCAATCAGCAGAGATTTTTGCCATTTACTTTGATGGAAACAGGACTTGCATATCAGTTTTCTCTCTGAGCAGCAGATACAAATCCACATGCTATCATTTGCTTTTCAGATTGTGCAACATAAATTTACAATTTCTGCCTTATGTAACTATAAAAATGACATAATTTGTACTTTAACAAAATGTCAAATCCAAGGTGTTCACATTTGTTACCTTTAAGCTAATCAGTTGATCTCTGACCCATTTTAAAGAAATATGTTTTTTTAAAGGTTTGGACCTACTGCTGTGTTACTCAAGCACATCAGTGGCCATGGTGGGAACTGTGCTGATACAGTGCCTGTAGCTTTCTAACTATCTTTTTCGAAGTTGGTGGGGAAAGCAGTAGTTCATGCATGGCTTTTTAGATGCAAACATGAAGTTCTGTTAGTAGGTAAGCTATGGACCCAAAACGTGAGTGATCTCATCCCAGACAAGGGCCCACGACTCTTACATAATCTATTTTGTTTATGCCATGCTTTAAACAATGCATATTTTGATCTTTTCTGAGAAACAGCATTTTTCTTGGCACGATTTTCAATTTCCACCCACTTGGAGAAGATACACAAAGAGCAGGTGTCTCTGTGTATCATTGCTGAACCCTGAGAATAAAGAAAACATTTAAAAAACATGTTAAAATTGTTTTCCTGAAGTCAAGGGACATTAATTTAAGGTTCCATGGGCATTAAAGAAGAACAGACCACTCACTTTAAATGCACTGAGCTAGTAGAAACACTAACTGAGACAAAGCATTCAAAAGATATGAGACCTCAGTATCTAGCAGCCAAGACTGAACACTGTTAATCTTATTCCTCAGAGGCGAGTTTTAGCACAAAAGAGAAATTAACATCTATCTATGCACTAGAGTCTGGAAAAGAAAAACAATAGAACAATGAAGCTGCTCAGACATCTGGTATATTTGCCACAGCTAATAGTAATGAGATAGTGAGCAGAGTGCAGATTAAAGACAAGAAGGTATGAAAGAACACTTATTCCAGGAGCCACACAGACATGGAAAAATTACCAGTAGTTAGACTAATGAGTCTAAATTTTGGGAAGGATTCTCAAGCCCTATCAAGTTTAGATTGATAATATATTTGTCACAGCATTCAAAGAAAGAGAATGTAACTTCTGCCTATTCACTTTTGGAGCCAGAACACGTCACTAAGAGCACGAGTCTTTTCAAGCTCTGTAGTAAGGAGGTCAAAGCATCACCACCGATGAAGACAGTGGTATTTACAGAGAAAAGGAGAAAAAGATCAATCCCTTCCCCCCAGTCCCCCTTATTCTCCCTTTCTGAAGCAGCTGCTGCTTAAACATTGCCATTGTATACAGAGGCACAGAATAATTGCCTCTTGGTTTGTTGTTTGGTTTCTTATTTATTTATTTTTTTTTTAATCAGGAACAACAGAAGACGTTAAAGGCAAAAAACAACACCTTATTCAGGTGAAGGACTACAGACTGCTTGTCAGTTGTGTAATCAATAACAATTAGGAACAGATTTTTGCTCTGATGCTGCTCCCCAGCCCTCCTCCACAACCTCACACACCCTTTTGTCATGTTATGGAAGTTTCTGCTGACATGTAAAGCAGGGACTGCAGCCAGAGGAGACCTCCTCTGACATTACCAGAGAGCAGAGCAGAAGCAGCCCAGGTCCCCTGGTCTACAGCACACAAGTCTCAGTTAAAGCAATCCTTTCAGACAGTTATTGAGCACTATAGTGACTCAGGCATAGAAAACAGCTGCCCCCTCCCTGCCTCTCCACAAGACCCACCATGTTTTATTGTGCTTCCATTCCTCTCAAGATGCCTTGCTGCTTACTTTTCAATTGCCAGGCCATGTACAATACTTGCATTAGAAACATGTTCCACGCTTAAACTTACATGCCAGTCTCAAAATAATTGTTTCATATGCATTTATGTAAATACCATAATGATCATTTACAGTTTATTCCCATTTACAAGGTAATAACCATATGCAGGACTAAGTAGGCATCTAAGCCTAAGGGCAGAAGTGTTTTTAACAGATAAACTCCACGGCTGAAGGACATGTTCCAGCCAATACTGGTTTGAGAAGAAATGCCCCTAGGATACTATTATGCTGAAAATTTTTATTTAAGATTAAAATTAAGTGATTGAAGGCATTAAACCATAAATATGGGTCAAAGACTGAATGGTAAGATGTTGTTTGAAATTTTAAAACATTAGTTGTCACTTTCTTGTTCTTCCTTACTGCTACCAAGTCACTGGAGGGAGGGGGCTAACAACCTCCCACAGTGCATGTTCAGCAGAGGACTGTGACACTGCAGAACTGTCACACTGACCTGTTGGTACACAGGTAGGAAACTGGAGAGAAACAAGAAGGAGAAAAATAAATTAAGAGAACATTTATCGCTCTACAAGCACGTTATATTTATTGCAATTTTAGCACTTTCTAGAGGTATCTCACATTCACTCCTCTTGCATCTTTTTTATTGTGGGCTGTTTTTTTGTTTTTCTCCACTTCAGTTTAGTGGGAAAGAAAAATGAAGGCAGCTACCTGTTTTGCAGGCAACTGAGGAGTATAAAATCTTTCATGCAGTAACCCTTCACTGCTTTCTAAAAATGGCCTCCAGACATCAAGGACAAGTTAGTGATAGAGTGTGGCTATCTGAAACAACATGGTTTTCTCATGTCCCTCTGTCCTAATGAAAGACCTCTCAGGTGCAGACCATGATGTAGTTGAAGACAAGTTTCTTTCATTTTCTATGAGAGTCTAACATGACTCTCCACAAAGCAGTCACAATTCTCTTAGACCATCCCAAGATCAATACTGATACCTTGATCAATGTCAACAAATGCCCTGCTGCTGCATGACCTGCCAGAGAAACAGCTCCTTAGGCACAGTACACGTGGACTCCAGATGGTGCCAGGTCCCCTCGTGGGAATGCAAGGGCAGTCACAGAGGTTCAGAGTATATACCAACTTAACTACATCAGAAGACTACAGCTGATGAAACAATAAACTATTTCTTGGCTTACTATGACCCCTTGGATTACTGTCTGTGCCAGTGGATTTGTGATCATGTATTGAAAACCAGCACGTTTTAGAGTTTGTCATCGACTGTACACTCTGCACAGCTGTCAGACAATAATCACAATTATTGTCTTTTTATTCAGCATCCTGTTGCCTATTAAGTCGTTTCCATCACATCTCATCATTCTTCCCAATATTTCTGCTAGCACAATATTGAGTGATTTTCAGCTTTTCAAACAACATCAGTTTTTACAGTTTTCTGCTAATCAAAAGATCCGGTTCATGCTTTTGCTTATAGTTTCTGTCAACAATGCTGCCAACTAAGTGCTTGGGTAACTATTTGCCCCTGGCATCTTGACACAAACAGAGAACAAGGTCATGGATAAATTTTAGGAGCAGTTGTTTTATCCTGTAATTAGATCATTGAAACTTCCATGAGAAGATTCCCACTGACTCATTCTGAAGTGAGATCTGTGCCCCCCTTAGACATTTTATATCTTATTATGCTACAATTAGCAGTAAAATCTTAAAGATCTGCCGGTGTAAACTCCAGGTGAACTGTGACTGCAGAAAAACCAGTGTACAGTAAGAACTTCCTACATCTTATGGATACAGAGATAAAAATTATTTCCACTGTGAGGCTTCCACTGCACAGTTGAGCTGTATGAGTAGCACACAGTGCTGAGCACTTTGCCTGGACATGAGCAGCTATGCCAGAAAACCCTACCAGAGTTCCTGCATTGTTCCTGGTGGCAGCAGAACCTGGCAGTGCTGGTGGGTCTGAGGAACATTCCATGGCTGCCTGTGCTGCAGCCTTCTCACCTGGTGTAAGCAGCTTTCCTGGGATCTAGGAAAACCAATTTATTTTGTGAATGTATGAGAAATTGTAAGATGCTGCTTGAAGACTCTCAGGGCTCTGTTATGCTTCTCACTGCTTAATTGGGAGGAAGGCTGGGAATTGCTTTAACTGTAACTCAGGGGAACCTGTCAGCATAGGTCTCACTGACCTTACATAATCTCAAGCAGAAGTGAAGACACTGAAAAAAATTCTCATGGCTCCAGTGAGTCCATTCTCCCTGTCATATGTAAGAGTTACTTCTCCACCCTTACTAAACACATACCACTACTCTCTTAACTGGAGCTACTCAGCATTTTGAAGCAGTCCAGTGATAACCCTTTTTTCTTCCTCCTCCAAATGTAATCCTTTGTTCATACTTTCAGACTTGGGAGAAATGATTATTTGTGTTCAACTAAACTTTGACTATTTTTAAGAATAGTTTGATCACTAATTTATCTCAACAAAGTGGAAAGTCAAGAGAGAGCTTGCTGTGATCTCATGCCTTTCACCTGGAGTGTGAACATACAGGTGCTAATACACATGAACTGGCTCCTCATGGTCAAACTCCTCCACCTCCAAAATAGACACATTCATTCACAGACTTAAAAATCTAGCACAACAAAACCCCATACCCTTACCTTCAGTTTTACTAAACCAAGATTATCTCTACAATGAAATAAAGAATCCCCTTTTATTCCCATTTAACTAGTAGCAGCTGGGGAAAAAACATAGATTTTTCTCAAAGTCATAGAGTGGGAGGTCCCTGAGGTCAGCAACCTAGGTTCATCTTACAGTGGGCTACACGGCAAAGCTTGCACAAGGCCAAGTCACCAGGGTTTTTCTCTGAACTACTTGCATATCCAGAAGCTAGGAGATCATATAGCAAAATGAGTATGTCAAGAAGCTGGGGGAGAAAACGGGAGATGGCTAATAAAAAGATTGGGAACTGGGCTGAGAGAAAGGGAAAACAAAAGAAAAACAAACAGTTTCTTGGCAAAGGACTTGCTGGAAGGACAAGCCTCATAACTGTGAGCAGCATAATGACCTTCTGCTTGTTTCTCTTCAATCAGGGAAATGGGACTAGGCTCACATTCATCATTTAACCAGAACTGCAGTACAGAATAAACCTGACTGAAACATACTTCCTTTTTTTTTCCCTTAGCTAGAGCAACTCTGCAAGGCTAATGATGGGGCCAAAGAGACTCATTCTGACAGAAGACAACCTGGAGCAATGAAAAGCTGGGTATTTTGAAAACCCTAAAATGTATGAAATACAACAGACTACTGGAGAACAGTGGGAAAACAGAACCACAGATCAGACTTAATCATGTCCTCGACACTTTAATTAAAGTAAGACTTAACAATTTTATTTAAGACTACCAGATTCTCAGAGGAAATGCATTTCTCTCTCTGTACTGCTACCAGACAACTGTTAACTTGGAAGAAGAAAACACAGCACACAATGCTACACCCATCCATCTATCCATCCCGTGTATCCACTAATGTAGACCTCTCTATTCAAAGAAAATATCTAGTTACCTTGCGTGTCTACTAAATGGAAATACCAAATGCTATTAGGTTTTGCACTTTCAGTATGGAAGTGACTGGCCTGTAAACAAGATTTTAACAGCTTCTCTCTTAAACAACTCGTTTTAATTAATTGTCAGCCATTAACCATTCACTTAAAATGTCACTAAAAAAATCTTAATTTTGCACATTATCAGCTGGCTCACAAATAGTTATCTATAAGCAGAAGTATAATGATCTTCCTCTCTCTTTCTTGGAGCTTACCAAACTTATAGTCATTTCTGGCTTCTCAACCACACAGATGTATTACCATTTAAAATCAAATGGTGTTTTGTTAAAAAAATTGTACAGAGAAAAGTTAATACACACATCATTCTGCTGCTGGCTAAAGAGGCAAGTATGAGGTTTTGGTCAAAATACATCCTGCACAAAATAGAATTTAGCATCTCTTGCTCACCCTAGGAAATACACTATGGCAGGAACACATGCAAGGCCATATGATTTCATTCCAGCTGCATGAACGATCTCACTTTGTCTTTATTTGTACATTTAAGAGGCTGACAACACCATCTGCATTTCACCATATCCTCTTCTATGGTCTCCCAGTAACAGAACTGGCTTTCTCTTCATGGACCTATCTTTTGCATTTGCATCCAAACGGCTGAAAGAATGGGACATTACCAGTAAATATGCAGAATTATCATAAAATAATTCCATAGAATAATATATCACATAAGAAAAGACAGGGCTGGAGGGAAAAAAACCAATCTAAACCTGAATGCTTAACACAGCTGCCAAAACTCAGGCTCCCCAGCATCTGCAGCAGGACAGTCACAAGGGAGTTGTGGGAGTGCAGTATATAAAATTTTACACATCTGTCAATAAGTGAGGTGATCCAAATGCAAGCCCTAGCAGGCAGGATGCACACAGGCAGATTTGTGGCTATTCCTGACAGAATTTATTTCTGCTGAAGAATGCATGGCCTCGAACAAGCATGCACTCTCTACATGGCAGCAGCAGCAGCAGCAGTTTGACAACTTCCTTCTCCTTAGACACGCTCCAAAGTGCTCAGGGTCACCTGAGTTCCATGAAATCTGGGTTTTGTGAGAAGTGAATGATAGGGCTTGGGTGCCAAAGTTGGAAGATTTGGCTGAGGAGTTCCTGGGAAAAAGAAGAGTGAACTCTAAACATTAAGTAATTTTGCTTGAATGCTACCCAAAGATTTTAATTTTTTTTTCCCCACATAGGTGGGAAATAAACCCAAGGCTTTTTTAAACACATCTCCTCAGGCAGTCCAGTTACTCAGCATTTCCCCTGATTGGCACAGTGAGTATGCACCCTTTCTGAGGAATAAAACTGCCAGTAGTATTAGGAGCAAAATACACAATTACAAGTCTAACTCCAGAGGCACAGCCTACACTGGAACTGGTGGCCTAAGGGCTTTCTGGACTACCCTGCTTCCATGATCAGGACAGCTCTACTGAGAGCCCCCAGAAACCACAGAACCTCTACTGTAGTGCTAATGCCAGTCTGAATTTGACTCTTGTCAGAAATCTATCAGCCAGGACAGACAGTAAGTTGCCAAACACTAAGTTTTTGGTTTTAACACCATGGGAAGCAGTGACCAGATGGCAGCCAAAGGTTAAGAAGGCCCTGTGGTATGTTTCAGAAAGAATAGATTCCAGAGGAATCAGAGGAGAGTCTCGGGATGTAGAGTAGTACAGGACAAAGAAAAAGCACAGATGATTTTAGGACACCAAGCAGAAGAGGCTTTATGGTAAGAGAGACTACATACTTTGCTTGTACTTGTCACACTTTGTAAATCAAAATATTTCAATGCATGACCATATTTCTCTTTCCACAGCAATACAAGGTACAGTGGCAAAAGGCACGTAGATATTACATAGCCTCATTCAATTTCCACCTTGCCTCCATGATATCCATCTCAAAGAATAATCTTCCCTGAGAAAAGGACCATCCATTCCTAGAGCAGTGGATTGCTTTTATGCTAGTCAGTGATGAAAGGTGCTGCAAATGGATGCACAGTGAGCAATGCGCATGGTGCTCTGAAATGAGAACAAGAAAACTTCAGCTTCTGGCATATGAGACACACAGGGCCAAGTGCCACACCTGGGCAACCCCAGCTCACCCTTTTGCAACAAATCCTTTTCTGTACAGCTCAGGATTCCTATGGCCTTGGATTGAGCAGGATGTGAATGGACCATACCTGCCCAAAAGACAAACATTTAGCCTCTTAGTAAAAAACGCTCTTTTTGCTACATTTCAAACTCCAGACCCTTTTCTACCCTCCTCTCAGCCTTACACATTCCTTACATTTGGCATTTGGTTCCTCAGGACATGCACAGTAATTTCTTCCATTGATCCTTTAGAGGGAGAGGCAGACTGCTCAGCATCTCTCTCCTCTCTCTTGACTCAGGCCAGCTCTAACAGTGAGATGTGAGGGACACAGAGGTATGGGTTTCATTTTCCCGTTTTCAACTTTGCATGTTGCTAGACTGAGCATTCTGAAAGACTGCAAGTTGCCATAAGGAAACTTTCACCCAGAAACAAGGAAGATCTGTTTTTCAATTAATTAATTAACATTAGAGAAATTAGGATCTTGCACAGTGGGCCCCCAAATAGCATCTCCAAAAATAAAAAAAACATTGGATCAGACCTTGTGGCTTTGGACTTTACTCCTATGTAATAAAACAGTGCTGTTTTTTTAATTGGTATTTTTTTAAAACCACAACAAGATATAGCTCTGAATCTATTCTTGCTAAACAAAGGAAAACTGTATTCAGTTTTGTCAGACCAGCACTTTGAAATTCCCCAAGATAAGCCACATAAATAAGTGAAGAATTATACTTGGCAATGAGTTTGGCATCAGACTTTAAGTGTTTCATAGTTCTGGGCTGAGAAAATAAGTTGAGCAAAGTCTCTAGAACCTTTCCAGAGATGTACTTGGGGTGTTTGGATATACTTGACAGCACCATCTTCACGGGAAGAAAAAAGACGAAATTGTTTATTCGAAATGCGAGAAAGGGTTTCACCGTGTGACATGCCTGACATTTAAGTGATAATACTGTTGTGCATCTGCTCTTTTGGCTTTGGTCTGACACCTAGGCTCTGCCACGGTGCAACTTAGCACTGTCATGGCACAGCCTTGATGACTACAGTCAGAGATGTGACTTACCACCCATTTCAGGAACATATGGGCCACAGATCACTCAGCCTCTGCCGCAGGCTCGGAAACGCACAGCGTCTCAGGCAAAGACCCTGCGAGTTCCCCAGCTGCACAAGGTGGCTGTGCAGGCTGCACCATCCTTAGGGATGCCATTTGCATTACAGAAAATTGTGGCTAATTAGAAATAAACAGAAAAATGCTTGATTTACAAAGAAATGTGTGATTTTGCCAGCTAATTTTTTTTCCACTCTAACTTAACATTCACAGAATACACTGATCACGCTAATGCTTTCGCTATATTCATTAATAAGGACAATTTACATTTATATAGC
Organism: Buphagus erythrorhynchus; assembly: GCA_013400855.1. Taxonomy (NCBI): domain Eukaryota; kingdom Metazoa; phylum Chordata; class Aves; order Passeriformes; family Sturnidae; genus Buphagus; species Buphagus erythrorhynchus. Next base: position 18,615 of record VZTT01020114.1, on the reverse strand, counting down.
ACCTCTCTTAGTTAAGAATTCCAAAGCTTTCAGCAAAATATACACAAAAAATTACTTCTATTTCACTGAATATAGTCATCGTTGGAATGAAAATCAACAATTGTGAAGCAGCGCAGAAGAACGTTACACAACAGTTGTAAATAAGACACAAAGCAAAGCCCCCAAAAACCCAAAGCACAAAGCCCCAGAGATGCCAGATGCAAGTGGAGGTAAATGGGACATTAGTGCACAAACAGGGATGTGAAGCAGGTCTGTGTGTGCCCTGAGGAGCAGTGCTGGAGGCAGCTAACATACTTCATAATGATTAAAGCAATAGAGCCCATACATGTGCAGCCTGTTGCTTTCCTGCACGCTGAGGGACATTCTCAGCTTAAACTGTGAATCTAAGGCAAAGAACCAACCAGGAATATGTGATGGATTCTGGTGATGAGAGAAGGGGAAGTAAGTGTGTGTAAAATATGAACAGCTCTTTTCTGACCACTAAGTTTCATACTTTACAAATGGCCTCCCGTTCTTAAAAGACATTAATTATGCCAATACATTATTCTGCAAAAATAACATAAAATAAAAATTAACTTCTTGTTTCTAACAATGAGTTTTAATTCTCAATCATAATGATACATAACTGGAGTTCTCAGACAGAAGTGAAGTAATCTATTCTCTCTGTGTTCCAATCCTCCCTCCATTCCTAGCCCCATTTACTTTAGTCACCGATCAAGTCTCCATGCAACTATATTAAAACTTGAGAGTCACATGTGGGAGAAAAACACATTCATCTAAAGTAAAATTAATAGCAAAACTTTGAGAGAAAGCATGCATGTGCTAGCAAGAGCAAAGCACAAGTGTTTACATGACCAATGTGTTGATAAATGTTCAGCCCCACAAACACAAAGTAACTGTGGCTTAGTGTATAAGCATCCATTATAACCCTTTCCCAACATTTTGAGGCAGAGATAGTTTTCATTACTTGACCCTTGGAAGCAGATTGTTTTCTTAATTAACACATTATCCAGGGATTTTTCTTTCCACATCTTTTTCTCCTTTCAGTACTCTCCCTCTAGCACAGAAAGATTTCCTTGCCTGAAGTTGCCACTTTATTCAACAACTGTTGGCTGAGACCTCACGACCCACTGCATAAATTCACATAGAATTATTCATGTTTGGCACATTTCTGCTGGTGAATAACAACACCATTTTGTCTCTCAGACAAAGAAAAGAAAGATTTAAAAAAAGAACAAAGGCAGCCTAATAAGAATCTCACATTTCCTATTTTTTTCCTCATCTGGTTACAAGCCTGAGAAATTCAACAAAGCAAAGTTGTTGGACTGTTGGTCTCTCAGTACAGATGGACCAGCCTCTCAGTGTGACTTCTGATCATGGGCTCATCTATGAGACAACTTTTCCTGCCTGCTTGATGTTTTGGTTTTAGTTTTCCAGCTGAGTTATCATGTTATATCATGCAATTACAGCTAAATCCACACTGACATTCAAGATCCCAATACCAAATCCAAACTTGGTTGGGACCTCAATCTTGTCCCCATAGCAAGTCAAGAGTTCATTCAGTGTAGTCAAAACCACAATACAATCAATCCACAAGAAGGCAGAATGAAAGACTTGAGCATTTCTTTTTTTCTGCATGGAAAGACAATCTACAGGCCTCACTTCAAACCTGATGATATATTTAAAACATAAAGCTATAAAGTCCTGTTAAAACTGAATTTATGAAGCAACTTTTATAATATCTTAGTCCAGCTGAGTTACACATTTATATGTTCATATTTGGAGATACACACACCTGAATTTAGACACTTTCCACTGGGGATTCTCAGATCTTGGATTACTGAGTTAGCACGAACTCAGTTTCTGATCCCTTTACTACATGCAACTTTGGTTTGACTTCAGAGACAACTGCCTCAAGACTTTTCTAGTAATGCAAAACCCACTAGCTGGCAAAAAGCTGGAATTACTACCTCTTAGTTTATGCAGTAGGGGAGGAGTTAATAATATGAAAGAAAAAAAAGCCCTGTCATTATGTTTGGAAAGAACTTTACCATACTGTATTTAGGTGAGAAAGAGAGAGATACTAGGCCCATTCCCTGCTATGAACTTAGATTTATGTCAGAAGTGTTTTATTATATTTACAAGTATTTATAACAATGACTGAGTAGACATTTTTAAAGTACTATGATGCCACAAACTGGAAACAGTCCTATATCTGTGCTGACATATTTCTCCAAAATTAACGAGTGTGGTATTACATGGCACGGACTGAGGCTATGGGGAGACACTACAGATTGTAATATGAACTCAAAGAATGCACAGTTTCTAAAGCCCCCTATGTCTGTCCTCTGTCAGCTCTTCCTTTCACACAGACTTGTCCACATACTTGTATTTTGGTTTGAAAAAGCCAACATTGATATACTGCCATAAACAAAGTCTCATGTTCTTTTAGCCCCAAATTCCAGAAGCAACCAGTTTTAAAATCATCATAAGGGTGGGTACATCACCAACTCAAAGGAATTTTTGTTTCCCCTTTAACCAAGGAAAAAACTTGACCATCTTTCTTTAATGCTGGAAGCTTGACAGTAAGGATTAAAAATTGTTCTTTCCTTCCCACTTAGTTATTGGAAAGGCTGTGAAAGGCAATCAGTCTTGTGGAGCCACACTTCACAGTCTGCATAAAAATGCCATGATTCTCAGTCCTCTCCCCAAACTAATTGAAAGTGTGTAATATCACACAGCTGGGAAAATCTAAACCATAAACATATACCATATATACCAATATATCATGCTATTGCACAAAACCTGTTACTAATAGACACTTGATGATCTACAGGATCGAAAGGGATCTGAAAACTGAGATTATTTTTGCTGCAGGGTAAGAACTTTTCCCAATTGAAAGAGAAAAAAGCACTCTTTCAGCAGTGCAGGAATTGGACTGCAGTCAGTTCACTCATTCTGTTTGTGAAATATGGACTTTTCTTTAATGATTTCTGTTTGACTGCTGTCTTGCTCAGATGCTCTGGGGTTACTGCTGCAGCAAATCTTGCTTTTGGGTAAGAGGAAATTCATGGCTTTCTAGTCAGTAAATTCAGGGGTTTGGGCCATCAGAACAGTCCCGTGTCTGACCCCCTGTCTCGGCACAGGCTCCCTCCCCACCAAGCTATCATTTTCTGTAATGCCAGGTGGCAATATTACCTGTCACTGGAAGCCTGTGGGTAGTGCTGCTTGCTTATTTTTGCATACAGTCCTTCCAAGTGCTCCCTCTCCATTGGTCCTGAGGAAGAATCCCGCAGATAAACAAAGGTTTCTCCTACTGCTGGTGATGAGGGTCTGTAGATGCCTGCTGGGGGATAAGCCTCTCGGAAGTGGTTCACTCTGGCATAGTTTGGATCCACCTCATCATCATCAATGTCAGGTCCTCCAGGACCAGTAGAATAATCACTCAGGCCTCTCAGTTGCTTTTGACGTAACTCCTGATGCTTTGCACCAATCCTAACAATGAAAAACAAAGAACAAATATGAAGTGGGATCTGCTTCAACAGTAATCATCACACAAATTTGAAACACCAACCCTGAACCCAGTGATTTAGAGCTTTCAGTACACTGTGAAACTGGTGCCATATAAAACAGAGTGGTGTATGCAGCAATTTTTTTCTTTATCTCTGGCAATCACATTTGTAACCAAGTTTGGTCCCCATTCTGATGAAAAAAAATTAATGCTAAATATAGTGTGGCTTTTCACAAGTGTGGATGCACGAACACATACAGGTTTAATTCCACACCTACCTTCCACATTGCAGTTGCATATACCAAACCCAATCCTGAAACTTTTTATCCGAATTAGCCAGCAAAATTGTTACTGACCTTTGGTTATTTGACCCACCTAGATCCTCCTAAATAGATTAACTTGTGAAAAGTGGATTAAATGTGAACATAAATGGAGAGATGGCACATCTGTCTCAATCAAAGGACCACAATTAATTTACTGAAGATTTAATTTTTTAAAAAAATTATTTTGGCTACATAAATGTGAAAATCACGTCTTATTATATAGGGGACAGGGACAAAGTAAAACAACAAAGAAATTAATAGAAATTTTACAGAAATGAATTGGTTCATATAAGTGAATTAAAGATCGTTACTGGCAGTATTCCACTGTGATAAAGCTTTAAATGGTATTACAAAATGCTGCTGCTAATCAGGCCCATTGTGTAATCTCTTTGGAATAGTAAAACATATTCAGGTAAATTTTAAGCTAAGATGATATTCAATGATTCAACATTCCTGCTAGAGAAAAAAAATGTACAGTAAGACTGTGAGTTCTTCCATTACCTGTTCAGCTACTCTTCAACAGAGTGTAATTAAGTGCAGTGAGATGGATCTGCCAGAATGCTGAGCAGGGTATGTAATAAATAGCATTTACAGAAAATAGAGGAGCATGGAAGAAGAAACAAGGAACAGAAGACACAGAGATGCAATGCCTGACAGAAGTCAACATTTGCTTTTGACTGTAACTGGAAGTGCAACAGCAGTGTAGAAAGAACAGTATCATTTGTACCACAGGAGTAAAAGTAAAAAGGGTCTGGCAGACTTGGTTATCCAAGTAAGGCTTAATGGCCTCAGGACTCTGCATATTGAAAAATGAAGATGTTCTGGAGAAAGTCTTTAAAAGGCATGGAGAAAGAGGTTCTCTAGAAAAACAGATGAGCACACTGGGAGCTTCCATCTAACAGACAGGAACTACAGTAAGTGCAGAATGGGATTCATATCACTTATTTTGTTTCACTAGATTTGTATCATCAAAACAAATGATAAGACTTTGGAAATAATTTGTAGATAAGAAGGTACACAAATAATTCTAATGAGAACAACATGCCTTTCTACACATATTGAGTACATCAACGTGTACCACTCATGCTTTCCAGTTCCACATCTCCATTAACTGTGCTAGGACATATCTGGAGGTGATGCTGGTTTTCAACACTTAAAATGTAGTCATACTTTACAGCAGGATGAGCCTTCACAGATGATACAATTGTCAGGGGGATGGGTGCCCCCTATTCACTCTGCCTTCCCTCAGTGAAGCAGATGAGCCTTGTCCTCTCTGGTAATCAAATCCACCCCACCTTGGGTACCACATGCTTTGGTTGAGCTTTGGGTGCCTCAACATAAAAAGGACATCAAAGTGTTGGAGTATGTCCAGAGGAGGGAAACCAAGATGATGAAAGGCCTCGAGGGCAAGACTTAGGAGGGCAGCTGAGGTCACTCAGTTTGTTTAACCTGGGAAACTGTGGAGTGCTTCACCCTCAGTTAGTGATCAAAAACCCCTAAACATAGAATTCAGTGCAGGAATATATTGAATGAGATACAAGTCCTGTGGCACACATGGGTACATAGGCACACAGTACACCAGCAGAAAAATGGGAGGACACTACATTTCAAGGAATGGTCATATCACATGTCAGTGCAGAAGGCACAGCACAGACCCGAGATGAGTCACAGCAATTTCTCAGAAAATGATGAGCCTTCATGTTCTCTGGACCAGCACATCACTGGTCCCCCAGGTATTTGAGACCGCTTTGAAAGCAAGAGTAGTGCAGCCAGCAGCATCACTCTAATCTTGCTTTCATGCCTGATAGAAAGAGTAATTTGTCCTGCTATCAATACTGGTATATTCTGCACAACAAAAGCTGGAATTAGGTCACCACAATTTTCTTTTGTTCCTGTGAATAAGCCTAGCTTCTTAAGCTTCTCCTTCTGAGCGCAATCTTCAATTGCTGCCAGTATTATAAGTCAAATCTTCCCAAAACCAATTATTTCCATTCTATATTATATGGACCAGTCAATACCCAGGTATGTGAAATTCTTTATGATCAATGTTTAATCCTTTCAATACATCTACTACAATTGCATTAATATTTCTTGTTTTCTTTTTACTCTTCTGCACAAATCTATAAAATTTGCTCAGTGATCTCTTTTTCATTTCAATCCAAATGTTCAAATATAGGGAAACAAACTATCATATGGCTGTTTCTTCTTTCTTTCTATTTACCTGTCCTTTTATGCCTTCTCACATGTTTTTCACCTTTGAAATTTCTCACATTTTTGAGAAGTTTTAAATTTCCACACTGTACTTTGGCATCATGTTTTCACACAGTTTTAAAGCAATCTTATCCACAGCACATACCAGTAGGTGCTCAGGAATTCTTTACCGAGGAAAAAAAAAGACAAAAAAAAGTGCTGCTCCTTCCATAACTTCTTTAATGCTCTGCCAACTCTATTAAGTAGGCTACTTCTCTATATCCCACTCTAGTAATTCACCATTTCTGCACTTCCCTTTGAAATCCTCCCTCTCTGAAACAGCAAAATCTTTACTTCCCAACCCAAATGCCCCCCTCAAACCAACCAACCAATCAACCTAAAAAACCAAAACACTTTTAAATTAACACAACTGTAATTGCAAACAGCTCATTGAACAATTCAAGACAGCCCTTAACTTGCAGTACTCGATGGGTCTGGTTAAACAATTGCTGCAAATTTGTGAAGAAGGATAAAATGTCCCTCAGCACTACAATGCTGGCAGTGAAACCAGAGCTGAGGAGAGGTACAGATCACCATCTCAACAATCTAGTGAGGCACTAAAGTTTCTACAAACTTCCTGATGAGGGAAAGGGAAAAGAAAAACTCATACAGAATAAAGGGAAATTACACATATTTCCTTTTGAGTATCTCATATTAATAGCTCTGCTTGCTCTCTTCCACCACCTGAACACTCTGCTCTCCAGTTAAACCATTGCACAACTGCACCAACTCCCCTTAGCTGTGTTTCTGTAAAAACAGTCTTGGCACACAAGCAGCCAGGACAGGCAACAAAAGTGCCACATCAGGAAACGTCCTTTCCTTTTTCCCTTGTGACCCATGTTTTTCTCAACAGTATCCAAACATGTATCCCACTCTAGACTTCCCCTACAACAAATAGGTTGGATTTGATCCCAAAGGTCTTTTCCAACCTATTTTATTCTGTGATTCTGTGAAATAATTTCAGAAAATATATAGTTTGATAAAAATATATATAATCTTAATAGAACTCCAGGTAACTTTCTGAAAACATATTGCATTTGAAGAAGTCAAATGAAGACAGAATCTATATACATACTGTATTTCTGGATGCAGGACACAGTATTTCAAAAACACTTCTGCACACCTCATGTACTGTTCAGTAGCACACCCCCAGAGCTGTAAATCAAGGAACACTCTCATTTATCCTTCAAATAATCTTCTCATCTGACATATCTGCACAAATCATACACAGTCAGCTCTTATCTAGTAACACATGAAAAGATGTACACACCTAGAGTGCAGCAGCCATGAAAGGGTTAACAACCCAGACAGCTCCTTCCAGCTGCAGCTCAGACACACGATTGAGTTACTGTGGCTTAACAAGTTATTGTGTTTCTGCTGAGCTACTGTCAATGACCACATATGTATTCACCGCCTGTGACAAACACAATGTAAAACGCTTTAGCCTGACATTGGTGACAGAGACACTGACAGGCAAAAGCTGGATTAAAAGACTGCAGAATACACAGAGTGAAGCAGCTGCAGGAAGGGATGTGAACTACCTCAAGAAAACTCCAGAAGAGCTGAGCAGAAGTGACTTTTGGAGAAGACCCAGAAATGCTTTTGGGAATGGAATGTGAGGGCTAGGAAAAGCTGTAAGAGATACTTCTCATCTCTTG
>VZTT01020113.1:15856-42052 GCA_013400855.1 Buphagus erythrorhynchus | reverse complement strand
AATTCTTTTAAGCCCACAGTGAACCCCACTTTCAAAATAACTATAAACCAGCTTCAAAATACCAAAAACTGGTGCTAGAGAAGGTGGATCCACGATTAATCTGAGTAGGTTTTCAGCAAGGAATGGGCAGCTGAGCCTAATATGAAGATTTATATATTTCCTCCATTAGAAACCTTTCAAAGAGGTTGTTGGGCTTTTTTTCATTACGTTTTCCTTCATAAACCACCCTAGCTTTCTTGCCTTGATTAAAAATCTTTTTAAAAAATCAGTAACTGAGCCATCTCATCACAATTTCTGTGTCTAGGTATGTATTGCATTGCCAGTAATACAAATTCTGCTTAGAAGTGGGCAGGAGAGACAGCCAGAAGGGGAGTTTTAAGCAGGAAGTGTAAAACTGGCTTGCAGCGATGCCTGCCAGTTAGGTGAGACGTCTGCTGTGCTATTTAACAGGAAAAACTAGTATTTGATAGCAGGAAGTTTCAACATCTTACTGAAATTGCTGAAGGGTACAGTGGCATCTGTCTGTGGCGGTATTTTCAAAACACCACTTTGCCCAAGATACTGAAATGGAAACTCCAGCTTCTTGGTACCATTTTGGTTCTTCTCACCTTTTCACAGTTCCTTGCTGTTTGTTGGCTGACTTGGGCAGCGAGTACAACAAGCTGAGCAGAAACGCTAGCTGGAAGTGTTAGTGTTCATGGAGCCCTGGAGGAGGAATGCTGCCCGCCTTGTTCTCACAGGTGGGAGAGATTTGCATACCTCCCTGCTCTAATTTCGGGAGAGGGGGTGCCCCACCTCTTCCAAAGCTTGGCTGAGGCTGAGCGCTACGTGGGATTGCCCAAATCTGATCGTTGCTCCAGTGCTTTATGCAGGACTTTTTGTATCTCTTTAAATTATGAATGTGCACTTTTTAAATGTGTGTGCAGCACATTTGCTTAAACAGATCCCAGACACTTATTTGCTTCACAAAGACCCTATATGGAACAGTCTTACAAACATAAGTGATGAATAGACCTCAGCTTTTAAATGGATTTTAAAATGGGCATTCTTTATTTGTGGAGTGGTGCTTCTTGTCTGTCTGTCCTGGCTAGTTTCTAGATGAACTATCAAATAATGATTTTAGAGATTATAAGAACTCTTGCATTATCAAATATGTTTCACCATTCTTAATCACTTAACAGTATTGAGGATACTTGCTAAAGATATACAAACAGCTTATTTACCATCTAAAACTACTATTAAGTAGTTAAATACTAAGGATGTAAATAAGTATCCTAAGTGTTTAAGGAAATGTAAGTTTCTCCCCTTTGACTGAAAGCATGAAGTTTGGTCTTGAAGTATAATCTGCAACATCGTCAATTTACCTATTTCCTCTAAGTAAGTGAAACTTGAATTCTGAAACTCTTAAAATAGGGATTTTTCTAGAACTCTTTTACTATTTAAACTGATTGTTTTCTTCTCAAGAAAAAGCACAGATGAAACAAAGCATATTTAGTTGATGTTCACAACAATCAATGCTCAATGTTATTTCATGGTCTCAATTGAGTGAAATTAAATTTCTTACTGTACCATTATCTTTCAAAGCTTTTATTTTCCCTTCAGAATCTTATCTCTAAACCAGTGGTATCTTGTTCCTTGAGATGACAAGGTTATGTTTGTGTACTTTTGATTCTGCCTTGTACCCTTTTTTAAAAAGGTCTTCATACTTTTAATTTACTGTCTATGCTTGCAGACTACCAAATACTGTCTCTACCTAGAAGAAATCATAATAGCTAATGCCTGTACCTCCCACAACTGTGTAAAAAGTTAAAACTAATCAGAGGCTATAAAGCTGTGTGTTGGTATTTGTGGAATTCTCAAGGGTAATAAAAATGTTACGTCTCTTGGTCCTTACCACTCAAAAAATAAGTTAAAAAACAAAACCAAATAAACAAAACAAAACCAAAACAACAACAAAAACAGGTAGAAGTGCACCTGCTGTATTTCTTCATTATGTGGAGAATTCATTATGACAAGAATTTATTATGACAAGAAATACCTAAAATCAGTAAGCCACAATCTTCTGATATTCTAGTCAGACAGTTTTTGCTAATAATTTTACTGATGACAGCTTCAGCATCCATCCTGGGGTTTAGACACTACATTTCCTGCCCTCTGCTCCTTCCTCTATCCATCACTTTTGATCCCTTCCCAGATGTTTCATCTTCTCCCCCCAGCACCATGCACTGTGGAAGCCTCCCTGGGTCCCTGCAGCCTCAGGGAGGAATGAGCTCAGCCACTCTCTTTGTGGGGACAGCTCTGGCACCAGGCAGCCAGCATTCTGGAAGAGCTGGAATTATGGCTACTGAAGGAAAAAGGAAACAAATTCCATGCGTTTTCTCCAGAATTTTAAGTAGTGATGAACATTCTCAGCCAAAAAGGCATAGAGCTTATTTGTAGCACAGGGGAGACTTTAGATTTTGCCCTCGTTCTGATGCAGCCAAGGTGAATTTTAGGTGAATCTTTCTGGATGTAGTCAATGTTCAACTACCCTGTGACTTTGTATGTGTAAGTTTTCAATTCTGAATCATGATTAGTATTGTACTACATGATGCCTTTTTTTCCCTTCCTTTCTTTTTTCCTGTGCTTTGGATTTCATTAATTCCAGCTTAGATAGCTGCTGTCTCTGGAAGCTTCTCTTTATTGTCAGACATGGTTGTTTATGGCTGTTGGGTTCACGTTGAGAGAGAAACGTGGTGAATCCAATGGTTGCACTTACTTCTCTGTGCTTAGTTGGTAAATCTGCCAAGACATAGGCAACAGAATTGCAGGTAGAGAAATTGGGGGTTTTATTTTCCTGGGCATGTGGCAATATTCTCTGTGTCTTTGTGCCCTAGTTCAGGGTTCAGTGTTCATAGTTTCAGAGGACAAGATTGCAACATGTTCTGCATTGCACAACTGGGTTTGATTGTTTCTCTGGTCAACATTAATTATCTAGTTGAGTTCATTGCTGAAAGGAAGAGTCCTGGTTTTGATGATTTTCATTTTTGTTATAATCTGCTTTTGCAATCAGTACATAAATGTTTTATAAGGGTGGAGTGCTATTTTGATAGTTTATCATGATTAAGACTGAAATGTTTCCATTTGGGGGTATTCCTGGTTATTAAATAACCAGGCAAGAAAACAGAATTTTAGTGAATTTCACAAAACAATTTAACATCCTGTCTAACAGTTAATAGCCTGTGCCTTTTTTTTTAGTAAGTACTGATATTCTGTATTTCCTGTTCCTTTCAACTGGAGTTTTTCAACCTGTGCTCAGTACTTCAAAGATAAGGGTACTTAACTGAAAATCAGCTAAAATTGGTGTAGTCAACAGAAGAACTTGTATTTTTGGAACAGTTCATGTGAGTAAAGATTTACAGGATTGGCATGTATGGTTTGAAGTGACTCCTCAAAAGACACTTCCTGTCACCTTCAGGTTTAGGAGAGATGTTCAAGGCAGCTAAAGAATGTAAAGATGCCTAATGGGACTTGCATGGGCATCAGTTTCCATCTAATTTATTAGAAAACTTCAATCATTTAATTAAATATTCAAAGGAAAAACATATCCCCCAAATATTTTACATTAAAGTATGTGAAAAAGCAAACTTTTCAACTATTGTGTTCTAGTTATCTTAATGAAGTGTTTGCTTTTGTTTGTTTTTCAGAAATCCTGTGTATTACATGATTTAGACGTTGTGTCTCTAAATGAAACTAAGAAGAGAACCTGCTGTGCATTCTGAAATACTGTTTCTTATTCTGTTTTCTCTTCAGGAAATATCAAGTGTTACAAAGGAACATACAAGATTTTAAAAATGAGCCTGTAATCCAAAAACAGTGTTTTTAGGCATCCTTTGTATTATACAGACTTTGTTGCCAAATTTTTTTATATGTTTATGTTGTATTTTCATATTCTTAATATGAAGATAAAACAGTTATCTGATTTTGGAATTATTAGATGCATCACAGGGTGACAGCGCTTGAATGCAAATGTTTGCAGAAGTGAAGTCTAAGTGTACAAATTTTCTGTTATTAAAAAAGCACGCTTCACTTTTTTTTGCATGTATTATTTATACCAGATTTGTAATACAATGAACATTGACATCATCACACAAGCAACTTTCTGATATATGAAATCATATGACATCTCTTTAAGTATCTGATATTTATTGCTATCCCATAAGACAAGTCTCAGAGCATTTTTGGCTTGGTTTCTTTTATACCCATTTCAGACACATACGTGCTACTTCAGTACCCTTGAATAGGAACTCTGCAAAGGCGATGTCTGAGAGAAAGTGACAAACCATAGAAAAGTTGGTGTCATAGAATGGTTTGGGTTGGAAGAGAGCTTGAAGATCATCTAGTTCTAACCTCCCTAATATGGGCAGGGGCACCTTCCACTAGAGTATATAGCTGGACCTTCCTAAGAATTCAGAAAACATGGAACAACAGAATACATCCATAATAATAATAATAACGTTTCTGTTCTTCAAATTTCATAATTCCTTAAATAATTTATGCAGGTGTTAGCAGCATACCTGCATTTTCAAATTTTCTTTTTGTCAAAAATCATCATAATAAAAGGCTTTCTTTGATATTGTGATATATTTATGTTATTTTCTTAAAGTGTAAATAAAGGAGATATCTGATTCTGCTCATGTAGATTTGTTTTATAAGGACTTGTAATATCTTTTAAATCCATGGAGAATACCTTATTTAATTTTAAACAAGGGCAGAATCAGGATGCTGGTTACTTTTTCTTTAATCAAAAGCAAAGCAAGCACAACTGAAACCTTCAAGATAAGCAAAAAAGCAAACACAGGTTGAGAAATCTGAAGAATTGTAGCGACTATACTGTCTTCTTTTTTTTTTTCCTTGCATATGAGATGTGGTTGTTTTATCACCATTTATGAATGACTAATGATATTGTGAAGAATTGTTTTTTGATCCATCCCAGCACATCCAAAATAACTAACCCCACTAGCTTACTGTTCTGAAATGCCACTAACATTCTGAAATATGCTTGCTTCTTTTTTGAGGGCTGTTTGCAGATTGTCATAATATCAAAATATTATTAAATTTGGTATTGAGAGAGGGAGCTCAGCTGGAGCACATGGGACCAAATGTGCCTGATAACCATGCCAGGTTCATGTGCCCTTAGCCTAGTTAGTGTGCCTGCAGAAATGGTGCAGAAGGATGGGCTGGGCTGTGCATTTACAGCTGCTCCTAATGGGCAGTCACTGAAGCTAGTGCTTTTCACAAAATCTGAAAACAGGGAACAAAGGATAATGCCTGTCTTCGTTAAAACCATGGCAGAGGAAGGAAATAGTGCTGGAAGGGATTTTGAGAGTCTGTCTGGGTTCTCATCATATCTCAACCTCTGATCAGCTGCCCCTGATGTAATGCAAGAAGATGATCAGAGACCTGCAGTGGTAGAGATTTCAGAGTGTCTTTGAATGGTAACAGTCCTTACTTAACTGGTCTGGTAAGCAGGAAATTTCCTAATACCTAACCTAACTGGTACACATGGAAAGTATGTTCCCCCTTTCCTCTTGATGTAGGTGAACACCTCTGCCTGCTTCTCTTCTCTTTTCTCTTTTCTCTTTTTTTCTCTTTTCTCTCTTTTCTCTTTTCTCTTTTTTCTCTTTTCTCTCTTTTCTCTTTTTTCTCTCTTTTTTTCTCTTTTTTCTCTTTTTTCTCTCTTTTCTCTTTTTTCTCTTTTTTCTCTTTTCTCTTTTTTCTCTTTTTTCTCTTTTCTCTTCTCTTTTCTCTTTTCTCTTTTCTCTTTTCTCTCTCAAGAGAACTCCCAACCTTACTCCCAACCTTCCTACCTTCCCTTGAAGTTTGGGTTTTCAGAGTCTTCTTCCCTTTTTGTCTCTCTCCTCTTAAGGTTCTTGAGTTGGTTCTCAACTATCCTGGACTGTAGACCTGAAAACTGAGCAGACTATTCCAGTTTCAATAAAAACAGATGGATAGATTTAAATTGTTTTTTCATTATCTTACTTGCGATACTCCTATTTATGGATTATGTATAGATATATATTATGGATTATGGATAATGCATGGTGGCCTAGCACTGCTTGTGATCCATAGAACTGCTTTTTTTATCCTGCTACATACTTGTGCAGTTGATTATTCCTTTGGATGTGTAAAACCTTCTGTTTCTCCTTGTTCAGTGGCATTTCAGTTGCCCCAGTCTGCCAAGATCCCTCTGAATTGTAATTTTGTGCTCCAACATAATTGGAGCCTCTTCCTATAGATACAGTCTCCAAATATAAGTGTACTCTGTTCAGTCATCAGTGATGTTGACAAAGATCCTGGATAGTTCTGGATCCAAGATGGATCTAAGTGAAATCCTGTTCAATGTATCCTTTCAGCTTTGGAATACTAATTATGTCCAAATAATTTTGTATTTATATTGCCTAGACTGTTCATTTGGTTTTTTTTTTTTTGTTAAAGAGCACATTGCAAGAAATTCTTAGGATCCTCAGTCTTTCTCCCCCATCCACAAAGCCTATTAAAACCCCTTTATTTAGTAGAAATTCACTTGATCAGTTTGTGTAGGTATTTCCTTCCCTTCTTTGAGAGAGATGCAATCTCTTTTGGATTTTCTGGAACCTCACTCTATTGATTCTTGGAGATAATCAGTAGGAATTTTAACTTAGTTTGAACCATAAGGGAGTTTCACCAGCTCCAGTCTGTTCAAAAATCTTTAACTTGTCTATATATTTTCCAGTTTATTTGTTCCTTTTTCTAGCCTTAGACTTTTGTCAGTAGTGCTAAAGTGAAATCACACTTGCCTTCTAAAATTGAAGGCTGAGGTTGAAAGTATCAGCATCACCAGTGATGATTAAATAGAGCTTCCCCTCTGTGGAATAACAGACCAGTTTTTTCCTTAGTATTCTTACCATGCATCTTATCAACAGGCTTGCTATCTTTAAAATCCAATTTTCTAACTTTTTAGGAGCTTATCTTTCAGGTTTTGTCCATACGTAGTCTATATATTTATTAATAATTTAGTAATTTGACCTACTTTCTATTTTATTTCAGGTCATTGAAGATCTGATGATTCATCCAACTTAATCTTTATCTCACTTTCTTCTCCTCCTCTGTATAGATCAAATTTTGCAGTTTTGCCTTTCAACAGTAGATCTGTCATGAACTTTCAGCTGTCCTGAACTCACAGTTTATCTACAAGTTCTCTAGGTTTAAGCCTCCATGTAATTCCTCCTTCTTTTTCGAACAATGCAAATAGATTAAAAATGGTCAGATTAATTGGTAATTTTGATTTCTTCTCTTTATAGCTAATGAGAATTTCAAGTAAGGAACTCATTCTATACGTTTTTTCTTCATGCAGAGTTTCCTGCTACTTGTGCTTAGGTATGGTCCAGTCCCACCTGAGGGAGATGCAGATACTCGGGTTCCCATGGCAGTTTTTGCAGGATGCTAACTCCTGCTAGCTAATGCTTCACCTAACACTCCATGAGCACCATGAGTGCTCTCCTTTTCACATCTCATGGAGGAAAACAACTGCCTTTTTCCAAACATACTCATTGTAGATTACAGTAGTGTGCCCGTGGGGAATAAACACTACTCACTAGAAAGGGCCAACAAAGGTTCAGGTTGGACGTCAGGAAAAATTTCTTCATGGAAAGAGTTGTTCAGCATTGGAACAGGCTGCCCAGGGAGAGGGGAGAAACACCATCCCTGAAAGTGTTCCAGAAATAACTGGATGTGGCACTCAGTGCTGTGGTCTGGTTGACAAGGTGGTGTTTGATCAAAGGTTGTGCTCAATGATCTTGCTGATCTGTTCCAACTTAAATAATTTTTTAATTCTGAGATTCAGAGAAAGAGATTTAGGATCTGATTCTGAAATGATCAGTGCATCTTCTGTTATAACCCACTGGATTTGTAAATATTAGGAAAATAGGATCTTTGGTATTAAAAAAAATCATATAGGAAAAAGGAATGCAAATTAGTGGGGCTTTTTAAAAAGAAATACCAAATATTGTGGCTTCCCATGAAACTTACTGTATAAAGCTCAGTTTTATTTGATGTATGCACACAACACTGTAAAGTATGTTACCAGACTCATACTAAAATTAATTTGTTGTAAACAGTTCCTTTTCAGGTATTAGCACATGTATGAACTGAGGATGATGTGAAATGCTTTGAGAATAATATTATTGGCAATGGAATACATATATACTACAGATTTTACAGACTGCTGCATAAATGTGTTTTGAAATCAATGTGTAAGTCAATTCAAAATATATTTAAGAATAATTGTAGGAATTATTCTGAGCCCTTTTGCCATTGCTTATGGTTTTATGGCAAGATTTTTCTGTTGCTTCATAAAGATTGCCCCTGAACACCACCTGAAAGGCACACAGACAAAAACTAAGCTGTTGTGAAACTGAGGCCCTGGCCCTAGGTTGGATTTGTTCTTCAGGTCTGGTGGCTTCATTAGCATTTTACACTAGTAAGAGATTGGTAAGAGATCACACTAAGGCATTGCTAGACATCAGGGAAATTATCTCTAAAGTGTTAATTATACATAAGGTGCAGTTAAAACAAGAAATTTCTGTTATGTGCTGGTGATTTGAATGCCATTTACGTACTATTAGAATATATTCCAAGGAGGTGGAGCCTGGAGTACAGTTAGGACACAAAACAAAGTGACTCCAGGAGCAAGAGCAAGACATTTAAATACTAGTGAGCATTATGAACCCTCTGCCTGGAGACAACTGAATGAAATTTAGATAGTATCTAGGAGTTACATTTTTTTTTTTTAATGCGCATTGTTCCAGTAAAATGGTTAAGAGTGGGCTGGGTTTTCACTGGTTGGAGAGAATAGAAACATGGTTATGGGAAGGCAGATTTAAAGGCCACAGGACATGTAGTACAGAAGAATTAAAAAATGTTTCAAGAAAAATCAACAGTAACTATTTCTGTGTGAAAGATGCTTTTCTTCCAAGACAGCAGAAGTGCATAATGTCTGAGAGAGACGTATGGTGTGAGATGGTGTCTGTCCTGGAATTAATGGTACCCAAGATAGTGTTTAAGAACAATTCCTGGCAGACTAGTGCTTCAAGTCCTGGTGAATCTCAGTCTGATCTGATCTGCTTTGCTTTACATACTGCACAAAACCTCATCAAGCCTGAACGAGCTAAACCCATGCATTCCATATTTCAGCAATAATGCTCTTAGCAACAGTGCTCAAGTTCACTGATGACACAAAGCTGTGAGAAGTGGCTGATATTCCAGAGGGCTGACCTGCTGGGAAGCAGCTCTGTGGAGAAGGACCTGAGAGTCCTGGTGGGCAACAAGCTGTCCATGAGCCAGCAGGGTGCCCTGGTGGCCAGGAAGGGTACATTAGGAACAGCATTGCCAGCTGATCCAGGGAGGTGATCTTGCCCCTCTACTCAGCCCTGGTGAGGCCACATCTGGAGTGCTGGGTCCAGTTCTGTGCTGTATTCAGAGCTCAATACAAGAGAGACATGGAGCTCCTGGAGTTGGTCCAGCAGAGGGCAACAACGATGATTAAGGGTCTGGAGCATCTCTCTGATGAGGACAAGCTGAGGGATCCAGGCCTGTCCAGCCTTGAGAAAAGAGAAGAGGCAACTGAGGGGACTTCAATGTTTGTAAGTACCTAAAGGGAGGGTGTCAAGAGGATGGAACCAGGCTCTTCTCCGTGATGCCAAGCAATAGGACAAGATGCAACAGGCAGAAACTGAGGCACAGGAAGTTCCACCTGAATGTGAGGAAGAACTTCTTTACTGTGCAGGTGACCATGGACTGGAACAGATTTCCCAGAGAAGTTGTGGAGCCTCCCTCAATGGAGATATTCTAGAACTATCTGGATACAATCTTGTGCCATGTGCTCTGGGATGACCCTGCTTGAGCAGGGAGTTTGGACCAGATGACCCAATGTGGTCCTTCCCAATGTGATACTACTTTGCACTTCAATAGCTTAATTCACTGGTGTTGTTGGAAAGCATTTGGTGAACTTGGTAAAACTACTTTGAAAAGAAGTATCTTTTCAAGGTAAATTTTTAAAATTTTTAAAGCTAGCCATTCTGGTAGGTAGGATCTAACAGCAGAAAAACCTTCTTCATAAAGAATGAAGGTTTTTCACAGTGCTGGGAAAACCCACTGCCACACTTTATAGCTAAAGCATGGACCCACAGCAGGATAAGCTTCAAGCCAACCTTGATCCACCTAAAGCAAGACAACTTAGGTTTTCTACAATCTATGTCGACTAGTTTCTATGGTCTTTGTTTCATCTTGGAGACCATGGATAAAGTCCCAGTCTCTGCTTGCGGCAGAGCAGAACAAGGGCGTGCCTGTCTCAGCCCTCCTTGTGCGGGCAGTGCTGTGGCAGCAGCAGTGACAAAGGCATGTGGCAGCGTCCGGCCCTTTACCCAGGCCCTGAGGAAGGGTGAGCAGCAGGAGGGCCTTGGTACCACAGCTCTTCCCAGAGCTCTGCCATCCCCAGAGTCTCAAGGATAGATGGAGAAGCTGGAGCCTGGGGAGAGATGTTGGCTGTGGATGTTGTCAGTCGTTTTGCTAATCACTGCAAGGCACCTTTATGTCTCTTTTAGTCAACAGTAAAGGCTTAAATGTAGCCAAGTTTACTGCAATAAAATAAACAGTTTTGACACAGAAGTGAACAAAATAAACTTGAGCACAGTACAGTGCAACCACTCAGGAGTTTTTCTGGTTTAATTTCCCAGAGTTTCTGCAGTCTGGAAGCCTGTAGATCAAAATGCATAAAATAAAGGACAACATGAAATAAAATATCTTATGGAGATCATATAAGATTTCATCACAAAAGCCACTTCGAAGAACGAATGTCTACAAACATTCTCATGGCGCGAAGTCCTTTGAATACGCAATAAATGCAATACCTGCGTGTGCAGTAACAGTGCACAGCCTGCATACATGAACTCGCACGTATATACATGACTCACAGGTGGAAACTAAAGTACCAGACGCACAGCCCAAGCGCGGGCTGCACGTCGGGCGAGCGGTCGGAGGGTGGAGTGAGAGGGACGGGCTGGGCGGCTGTGGCAGGCTCCGGCTCTGGCTCTGGCTCTCCGCGCCGGGCGGGCGGGCAGCCCGGCACTTTCCTTTTCGGCGCGGGGAGGAGCGGCAGCTGCGCAGGCGTTGCTCGCACCCTGTTGATTAGTCAGTGCTGGGATGGCGCTTCCTGGGCCAGGCGCGGCGGCGGCGGGCGGCCCCAGCCGGTCCCGGGGGGCGGCAGGAGCAGCAGCAGCCGCAGAGGCGGCGGCAGCGGCAGCAGCAGCAGCAGCGGGCGCCCGGCGGGCCTCCCTCTCTGCCTAGCCCCGCGTGTCCCGGGCGCCTGGCNGGCCGCTCCCTCCTCTCCCGGGCCGGGAAGATGGACCCCGGCCCGCCGCTGGGCTGCAACCTCAAGGACGTGAAGTGGAGCGCGGTGGCCGTGCCCCTGGACCTGCTCGTCAGCACCTACCGGCTGCCCCAGATCGCCCGGCTGGACAGCGGTGCGTGGGGCGGGGAGCGGGGCCGGGCGGGCGCCGGGCTGCGGGCGGGCTGCCGGACACGGTGCCGGGAGCGCCCCGTGCCTCCCGCGGCTCTCGGGAGCGCTCTCCCGGCGCTCCTTGAACTGCCATCGGCCGGGGCTCGCTGCGAGGCTTCCACTCGCCGCGGAGTCCGCGCCTTGCTCTGCACCAAAATATCTGGGTAATGTGCTGCCGTGCCCCTCCGCGTGTGCGGGGGGCAGCTCGGAGCAGCCTGTTTGCTGACAGCAGCGTGCCCCGCGGAGAGAGGTCCTCGCAGTCCCAGGTTAAGCGTGGAAGGGCATTTTCAGCACTGGAGACGCGGTGTTGATGAAGCGATGCTACAACAAGGCCAAATAAGAAGGGATACAAAATAGCCAAATGGGCTAAATCCCTTGTGTTACGATTGCCTAGGAAAGCCACGGACCTGTATAAAGAAGGAGTAACATAAGAAGCCTTTGCAGTCTCCAGATAACTTTTTATTACAGTTCACTTGGGTGCTCACCTGCCGTTTCCAAGCCTGCAGCTTTTTGTTTACTCCAGGAAACATGAATCAGGTCTGACAGAACAGCTATGACAGCACCGTTTTACCTTTCCTAGATCCATGTCTTGGAAAGTAATGTGTTGGCACAGAGAACTAGGGAAATATGGGAAATTTTTTTATAAAGGCTCAGAGAGCTGCTTTGTAATAATGTGTATGTGCATTGCATGGTAGCTCCATGAAAACTGTCCAGCTCTCTAAAGGAATGCAGAAGATAACTCACAAATTGGAAAAAAATTCTAGGATTTTTAATTCAGTATCTTATGAAGTCACCGTGTACTTTTACAACGTTATAGAGCAGCTCTTGCTTTATCAAGTTTTGTACTGATTTGAAAAGTTAGAAATGAGCACAGGCATCATCCTCTGTTACATCCCAGTGTACAGGTCAAGACCAACACTGTTTTATTACTTAACTGCAGTTTCCATAATGCAGTGGTGATTTTTGACTTTGCCCCTGGATTATGCAGTATCTTTCCTTTCATTTGTACTGCTTCCTCAGAGCTGGCACTCAGGAGCAGGTTAAAGAAAAGGGTTTTTGGCTTTTTTAATTGCATCTGCCTGTTCATCATCCTGTCAAATGCATGTTGTCCTGTGAGAATGGCAAAGCTGGTCTGTTATGGAGCTCCTCGTGGTAATACCTTCTGTCACTAGGAACAGCTAAGATGGCCTCCAGTCACTGCACTTAAGGCTGTTAATGTACTTGAGGCTCCTGGCACTGATTCAGGCTTTAACAGGATGTATATATTGATGACTTATTAATTTCCCTCTCTGTGTGTCATACCTCCCAATCTCCCTGCTCCTCTTGTCTTTCTTCATTGGAAGGTACCTGAAGAAGCTTTGTGGGTAGAGAAAGTTTATGGGTTTTGAAGTAAGTGGCTGTTGGGGTTTTTCCAGGGGGTGGTCTTGTGTTGAAGCTGTTGATGGGAATATCCCATAATTGCTGGGGAGACAATGATGTTGTGACTTTTGTGCAAAGGCTTTTTTCTCCAGTGTGCCACATTTAAGAGCATATGCAAAGGCAAGTGGATGTAAACAGAGCTGAGCTCTTCTGCCCATGCCCTGAGATGGCCAGACATGAGGCAGCTGTTGGTGCAGGTGTCCTGCAGTAGTGGTTCAGCCCTGCACTAAGCCCTGCCAGGAGGCAGGCTCAGGTGGAGCTCTGGGTGAAGGGCTTCAGGTTGGAGCTGATTTAGATCTACCCGGTTCAGTGGCTCATGGGTCTGGTTTTGCTTACTCAACTGCATGTACTTTTAACTTTGGGCACTACAGACAGCAGAAAAATCAATATTTTATGAAGAACGCAGACGCCATGGTCTTGGGGATATGAAGAGATTGCTTTTCCTTTTTCCAGAGGAGGTTGCAATAAGAGAAAGCACCCATGAATCAGTGCATAGCCTTCTAAAGGAGGAAAGTTGGGAAGGTGCAATGCTGCTGGAATTGACTGGAGCACAGGCTGTTGCAGGGTGGTTGCTCTGCATCCCGGTTCTTGTCTTGCAAAGTTAACAAGTGGAGCTCTGTCAGAAAATTTCTTGATGCAATGCTGAAGAAAATAAATGCAGAGTATAATCCAAATGTGTGTCATCCAGTGCTTAGGAAGTTTAAGGGTACTTCTGTTAGCAAGGTAGTGTCTTGTGCCAGTTTTATCAGAGTGTGGCTCTTATCTTTGGGTCAGGGTTTGTTTGCACAGGAATGGCCCCATGTCTTCTTCAGGTGCTGAATTCCTCTCTGGGTCAGTGGAAACTGCGTATGTTTTGTGCTGTTGGAAGTCAAACCACCTGTAGATGTCTGTCTTCAGTCACCTTTTAATTCTGTGGTTGACCTCTGTAGCAGCAAGTTGTTTCTTGGCTGTTGTTTCAGCTTTCATAAGGTTTTGTGAAAGCCAGAATTTGTTTCTTCTGACAGACTGGGATGTAGAGAGGCTTGTAAAGCTGGAGCTGTATTCTCCTCAGAAGATGCCAGTCTTACTGTGTTGTTTCTACATTTCTTAATGGAGTTCAGCACTTGGTGGATAATGTTCTTAGAAGACACCCACACAAGATGTCCAGTTTTGCACTGTTGCTTCACCTTCTGGCCTTTTAGTATGAAGCGGAAGAATGGGTATCATCAGTTCAGTTTTATTCTTTGAGCTTGGATGTGCAGCTCCTGGAAAATTGCCCTTAAGTAATTCAGTTTGATTTCTTGACAGGATGAAGTTATGAAATATTTATGTGCACTAAATTTGGTCCTCTGCTGAGAAGAGAGGTTTTTTCTTGATGGTATGGGAGGAAATAGTCTTTTGTTACATCAAGATCTAGTTGGAAGTAGTTAGGCATTCATGCCTACGTTATCCGTCTAGAAATTATGAATGTGTCAACTTCTGGGGTTTTTTTGCAGAGTTTGAAAACCTGAAAAACTTTTCAGGGTGGTATTTTTATTATTATTTTAAGACTGGTTGTGTTTCAGGTTATGCTTTTGGATGCTGTTAAGTCACAAATCACATTTTGTTTGTTTCAATGTGTTCATGTGTTTTATTGTTTTGCTGGTAGATATTGTTATATTAATTGAAGAAATAGACTGAAAAAACCCCAGACCTGTCACTTTTGAAGGGAGCAAATGGGTTTTGTATGTTTTTTTTTCCAACCTCCATAACAGCTTAAATATTTCTAGATGATAACGCAAATACAAAACTGCTAAGAAAGTGCTTAACTTCCTACCAAAGAAAATGCATGGACTTGATCTCACTCTGTGGAATTCACTGAGTGGGCTCTTTCAGATGAAAAGAAGCAAGACTTGAAGAGCGAGAGAGGAATGAGCTTTGTGCTGTGTTTTTCCTGTCCTCCCCCCTTCCGCCCTCCAGTCCCGATTTGCATTGTCACAGCTGAATCCCACCCCAGTGAGAGACTTGTGGGTGAGTGCAGTGGGGAAAAGATTTTGCTCTGGGAACCGGCAGCAGAAAGAGATCTTATCACAGTGTGGTTGTAATGGGGCAAAAGGTGAGCATGGCTGGCCTGTGAGAAGCAGGGCTGCACCTGAGCCTGGGCTTGGCTCTTCTCAGACCATCAGGAGAAAAAGCTGACGGCAAAGCCGCCACTGTGTCTTGTTGCTGGTGTGGAAATGTTGTGCGTGGTGATCCCAGGGCTTTCAATTTCTGGTAATTATTTTTCTAAGGATAATTTTGAAGGGTAAAAGAGAAATGCTATCAAGGTTAAGATCTGGAAAATACTGCTTTGCATAGAGCTGAGCTTTAGGCCAAGCTTTTTTTTTTTTTTTTGTAAGCTTACTGCTCCCTTCAGACTCCCAAGAGCCTGTCATTCTTTTTCTTAGTGGAGCTCCCTTTTTCCTAGACAGTCTTGCTGTGTTTTCACAAGTAAAGATCAGCCTTTGCTTGTAGGTATTTTTTACCCATATATTGGATATGAACTGGAAAAGTTCACGGAAATTCCCAGTTTGTGTACAGAGACTAAAGTTTATGGGATTAAAAGGCCGTGTGGTCCTCTGATTTTTTAAATTTTTTTTTTTCTAAGTGATGTCTAGGGAAAAAAAATATGTGATGGTGCTGTTGGGATCAAATATAGTGGCACTTGACCTCAGCTCACAGAGAATTGATTCCCTACTGTGCGTGGCAGGGAAAACATGCTGAACTTTTCTGCAAAGGAGATGATGGATCTCAGCAAGCCACTGAGACAGTGAAAGAAATTCTTCCTTATGCATTGTAAATGTGCTGTAAGATGAAATGGCAGAATTGGTGGCTGTAAAGAAAGGAAAAAAATCTGTAAAATGGGTAACAGATTTAAAAGGTGTTTTTCTTCTCTCACCCTTAGGTGAACTCCTGTGCATATCAGTAGTGGGTAAATAGTGAGTTCGTACTGCTGTTGCTCCTGGGGACAAAGGGATTTTATTTAGTTTTATTTCAGGTTCTCTTTTTCTCTTCCATTTCAAAACTTTCTCATGACAACTGTCTACTCCAGTCATGTTCAGGGGACTATTGTTCTGTTCAGCACCCAGTTCTGGAAACTAAGCACCCTCACATCTTATCAAAGAACATCGTACTCAATAGAACAGTGTGGCCGTGTACATAATGAAAATTTTGCATTGCGTCACTCCACAAATGCGGGTTATCTGTGCAGCTGAACAATACTTTGAAACTATAAAGAGATTTATTCTTTAAAGGTCTGAAAGCTGCTATCCGTGCTTTAATTGTCTTGAATGACCTCCTTCTTTGGAGAAGCTGGTGCAGCGTGTCTCAGTAGTCTGCTATTGAATAAATCTTTAAAAGGCATCATGTGGGAGTAGGGCAAAGCTTTTGAGCAGACCAAGAAAGAGATTTCAGATATGCTCAGCCCCTGGGCAATGGCCATGATCTGCTTGCCCACTGTAGGTGTGGCTGCCTTATCCAGTGAGGTGTGGTAGGTGATAGTTCTTATGTATGGGGCAGACAAGACAAGTGTTTGATTTGACAGCAAATATCCTCAAGATACGTTGCATCCACATGGCTTGATTTCTTCCTCAGGTGCTGAACAGCTTTGAAACTCTGACTGTTTATACTGGGTGTTCAGCCATAAAAGAATAATTCCAGTAGCATCTCCTGCTTGCTTCCTCGTCTTTCTACCTTCATTGTGCGGTCTGCTGTTTCCATCAAGACAATTGAATGAAAAAAAGCAAATGACAGGTTACCACTAACCACTGCACCTGGGTTTTTGTTTTGGTTGGATTGGCTTTTTCCTTTTCCCCTGCTGGCAGAGACATGTTCCAGAAACATTTTAGTGAAAAAACTTTTAATTCATTTAAAACTTGCAGCTGGTGAATAGTGTCTGTGAAGATTATCCTGCCCTTCTGGAGATGGAGGCCAGTACCTTGGCAAAACCTGTTCCCAGGAGTACCCTGGAGTTCCAGTGAGGTAGAAAAAGAGTTGAGCATCATACCCATTTTAGTCGAGGGTATTCTGTGTTTTTAACCAGTCATTTGAACCCTTGGTAGTGTGTTAGGGCTGCTAGGATGTAAAATAGTTTCATTGCTCTTAATTCTTGTGTGCTTAATAAATGTTCATATTCTTCTCTGTTATTCAAGGTGTGAAACTACTAACTCTTTGTTTCAATTTCTAAAGTTTTGACTTTGTGAGATGAAGCCTTCATGTACATAACTGGATAAACGCTTCCTGGATAATTATGCAGTTCAGGTATTGGAAGGTGAAATACCTGGAATTCAAGTGCTATAACCTTAAGTTCTCCCCCCCGTTTAAATTACATATAGCTTTCAAATAAAGCACAAGATACACATAAAATATAAGGTAATAAGGTGCCTCAAACAGTTGGTCAAACCCCTAAGCCTAAAACAAATGTGGTGTGATGAATCATATGCTGCTGTTGCAAGGAATGGTATAAGTCTAGCATAGGAAAGAAGGGCTTCGTTGTTTTCTGCTTTGTCTGTAAGTGCTGTTCTGGAACTAGGTGTTCCTGGCTTTGGTGATTACATGAACTGGCACTCCCTGTAATGCCCCAGCAAAGGCAACTATGCCAAGATGAAGTGCTGGAGGATATTGGACAGCATGGTCTGGTGCAACAGGATTTGATGGAAGTTGTGGGAAGAGCTGCAGTGTGTTCCAGTCATTCCAGTGGTGGTTTGTCAGAAGCAAAGGGCATGGGTGTTGCTGTATTTCCTTTTGGCATTAGGAGTAACAAGTTGGTTGGATTAGGGCAGCTTAAGTCTCTCCCCTATAGGAAAATATTCATCATCTTAATGTGGATTGCATATGACTCAAAACCAACCTTCATAAAACTCAGTGAGCCAATATTTCAAGTCTGAAATTTTTTGCTTTTAATGGTGCTTCTCTTTGTAGAGAGTTTTACGTAGCATTTGTGGTCTGCGATTTTCATACCATTTGCAATATGAAAAACTTGTGGAGCGAACTTCACTGTGCCTCCACCTGTAAGCCACATCTGCTCATCTACAGGGCTTAGCACAGAAATGTAAAGTTGAGGTGTATAAGCAGATTGAAGAATGTCTTTGCTGAGGATTAGAGCCACATCTGCACTGCAGTCTCTGAGGTAGTGTGCAAGTCTGCATAAAACGAATAAATCACAGCTTTGCCAGGGCACCTGCATGCTTGGCTGAGGCTTTGCACCAGCAGGAATAGCTGCTGTGTCTCAATGTCTCCTGTACTGCTACTATGTGATGTATTGACCTGCCAGGCTTGGTGCTGCATGCTGGTGGGGGGAAAAGGGTCTTCCTGGGGCTGGGGAGGCTGTGGAGTCTAGCCTCCTCACCCTTCAGGTTGCCTGTTATGTGGAGGGAGATGCTCCTGAGACTGCAAGGTGCACACTGAGTGCATCAAGCCACGATGAAGACATGAAATGCTGAGAAATAGCTGCCCGAGCTGTGTGTTTAGGGGGTGTGGGGAGCCCTGTTCCAGGGATTGCAGCATCTGCACACCCAGGCAAGAGCTGATGTGCTCTCAGCAGAGGAGTGGGTGGTGATTTTCCCAAGAAAAGCAGCAAATCTTGTTGCAGTGGGGATGGTCACTTGGAACTTCCTGGAAGTGCAAACCTTCAAGAAATGCAAAATTACTTGAAAAGTGTCCTTTTTGATTTTGGGGTTTTTCTTTTGGGATGTTATAATCTTGTAATCACAGAGCACTTGGATGTGTGTGGATTTCCTTGTTCTGTGAGAATGTCACTGGGCTTCTAAGAGAACCAAGAATAAAGATTTAAGCATAGTCTCAGAGGCTGGAAGATACCCAAGAGCTCAAACCTGATGAAGTTGATACTGGAGTTGCTTCATACCAGGGCTGAACCCTAGTGACTCAAATGTTATATGAAACACAGCATGCTGCAATTCTGTTTGTGAAAAGAGCAGGGAAAACATTGTGGTGGTGACGAGGAAGTTGAGGCATTTCTCCTTACAGTCAGAGCTGGGGGAGTGGAAAGAAAAGCTGAGTAAAGAAGTAAAAGCCCCTTTTGATGGGCCGTTATGTGCCATGTGCTGCTTTGCTTTCTGTCTTGGTGCTCTCATGGCAAAACTTCTACCTGGCATGGGTAAGGATGTGGCTCAATGAGTGACAGGTTTCCAGGGACATGCTCAGGGACTGCAGCCACTGTTTAGGGGAGCACCAGCCGCTGGCTGGGATACAGTGTGGGGGTGTGCATCCTCCAAAGGTGATGTGCTGGACTAGAGGCTGTGTGGGGACAGTGTTCTGCTCTGCAACAAGATATGGACTAGTTGCACAGAGTACAGAGATTAACCACCCTAAATAGAGTTCATAAGCCTTCACTCTGTCCTGAAGGGACAGGCTGTATGCCCAAGGCTGACCCAAGGGCACAAGTGGAGGAAGGTACCTGCGTGCAACATGAGCAGTCATTCAGAACTGCCCCCAGCTCGGTGTTGCACTGCCAGGGCTGTTGCTCAGCACTGTGTGAGCTGGGCAGCCAGACTGAAGCACAGCATGTTTGCCTTGCAGCTGAGTTTGTAAGAGCTATGCAGTCTAAATACTCAAGTTACTAACTTCCAGGAGCTACTTCCAAGTAGCCCACAAATGCTTGGATACCCTCTGTCCTGTGTTTGTTTTTCAGTTTGCAGCTTTTCTGTTGTTGTGGTTCCAACTGGCAGTTTTGCTTACTTGCCCCACGGAAAGCTATTCTTGCTGCTTCCTGGCACCTTACCATTTTGGAGATGAAGGAGGGAAGATTGGGGTAGGAAAATGAAGGAAACTTCTTCTTTAAGGAGGGGGAGGAAAAAGGCATTTGTGCACAGATCTTCTTGTCCAGCTTTCCTGTTGCATCTTTCAGTGTGTCCCTTTAGAGCATGGTATGTTCAAGGAACTCTTGGCTCCTAAGTGTGTCATTTGTTCCATGCCCCAAGCTACTGTCCTGCACCTGTGGGCTTCCAGGACGTGTTGCAAGGTTATCTGCAAGGTTGCTGTCAGGTAAAACTCCCAGCACTGTCCAGCAGTGGCAGAATGGAGCAGTGCAAGGAGCTGCTTCCCTTATCCGTTCTTGTCTTCACAAAAGGTAGTCCTTCCATTCACCCCTTCCATCTGTTGTGCTGTCTTCTTCCATCACCTGTGCAAACTCTGCTTCTCCATCCCTCCATACCCTCCTCTTTTTGCTTTGCCCTCTTCTTTTCCCCTCAGTGTGGAGGAAGTTGGGGTGTTTCTTGGACTGGAGGGCAGTGTGGTGTTTTGTGGTGTGTGTTCCAGGAGGGATAGCTGTGTATGTGCTACTAGAAGTGAGAAAGCAAGCAGGCAAAGTTATTTTAGGCATTTCTTGAGACTTCAGTGTTTCTGATCACTGGAAGCAGAAGTTGGAATTGCAGCTCCTTCTAACAGCAACGAGCTGCAATTCCTTCCCCGCTGCAGAGGGGTGGCTGATACCAGCACAGAAAACGTGGGATCTCCCCCTGTGGAGTCCTACACTTTGCTGCTGACATGATGTTTTATTTAACTTCAGTGAAGGGAGTTTTGCTGGCAGGACTCAAATGTGAATTGATAGGCTTTGCATGTAATGCTTCCTTTTCTTAGCCCACACTGATTGCTGGCTTGACCTAGAGAATGAGAGTGGGCATGCTGTGTATTTGTAAGAATAATAGTAATCCTTGTCCATTTGTGATATGATGTGATGAGCCAAAAGGAGAATCTTAGGTGTGTATCCTTGCTGAAAGACTGGCTTCAAAACATTTAATTATTCCTGCTTCTTTTTTAACGGTTTTTGTTTAGGCTTCTATGTATTCAAAGGACAAATTGCCCTGTTTCCTCTTTGAAGGGGCCACGGGCACATGCATAGAGTTAAATCTGAGATCTTACCTGAGTTGCGCTTACGTAATTTCATTATGGTGAGACAGTTTTTTTCCTGTCTTAATCTCTGAATGTAAAGCAGAAAACTCATAGCAGGAATATATAAAAAGCACCGGCACATGTGTGACTCAGAGAGGTGAGAGGGCTCAGAATACAAAATGTAGTAACACACACGTGTTGCTGCAGCCCCTGGACCCAGGATGTGGCTGCAGACCAGCAGCAAAGCTGTAACAGCACTGTGGCCAAATGTAGGGCGAGCTGGAGGAGAAGATTTTTCTGTTGCATGTCTTATGGGTTGCAATGTCAAATATCATTTGGATTCCTGTCAATACATAACCAAATATCTTAAGACCAAATTGCCTGCGGGCAAAGATAAATGTGCCCTCAAGGGGAGAGTGAGGCATGATGGGCTGTTTTTATTCACTCTGTGTTCTGCATGCTGCTGACCAAAAGTAAAAGCTTTCCTTTCCACAGGAGGGTGGCTTGTTTTTTGTTATTTTTTTTGTGTGTGCCTTCTTAAGATGATAGAAATATTATCAAAGAGCTGTTATTCACTTGTCCCTTATGTTTTATTAAAAGCAAATCCATTCTTTTTATACTTTACCGTTTAAGTATAGATTTCTCTGAAACAATGGAAATAAACTGCCTTCAGGATTAAGACTGTTCTTGATCAGAAAAGATGTAGGGGCTGCTTTAAATGTGTTCCTGCTGTTAGTATTCCCGTATTACTTGGATACTGTTCCAGGATGTAAGCAGACCTAAGAGGTGCCTAATTAGAGCTGAACATCCATGCTCCTGTCCCTGTATGCAGTCAGTCCACATTTGAAGAGGCATTACCTGCCTATTAGTGATACTTGGATTTTTCCAGGTTGAGCAGAAGGGGTAGGGTGGATGTAGCTGCAATGCAGAGGCAATGGCAGCTCCAACAATCAGGTGCCATGTGTACACAATCCATTAGTGCCTGCTTGGACTGTGAGGGAAAAAGGAGGTGGGCCAGCCCACTGGGCAAGCAGAGCTGAACTTTTGTTCACTTCCAGCTGTTTTTATTTTATACTTAACCCAGGCTGCAAGAAAGATAAGAGACAAATTAAATTGTAATGATGGGTTCTCTGAAAGCCAAAGAAAACTGTGCTTGAGCAGCTCCTGCATTCGAGCTACTTTATTTTTAATTGGGAGCTTATCCAAGATGCCCTAGGTTCAAGCAGGGATCACTGCTGTGCAACACAAAGTGCCATAGTGTCCCTTTAGGACTTGGGATATATAATGGGAGGATAGAGCATGTTTACTTGGATGCTATTTTAAAATATCATCTAATTATAAATAACTGTCAATGAGAGCTCCTCAGCTCTCATGCTGTGCCCAGGAAAAGTCTGAATGAATAGACTGTTTCTCTGTCTGCCAGGGCAATCTGGAATCAAATCCTAGCTCTTAAATCCATGAGGTTGGTAGGATTAAATTTTTCTTCATCAGCATCCCAACTCTGGGGAGCTTTACCCAGCTTTCCCTGACCACACTGCCTGAGACTTGTGCAGCAGCAGAGGTGTGCAGCTGTCTCTGGCTTGATCAGCTGCAGCAACCACTCTATATCTGTGCCTGGACATAAATAGGAAGTCAGTAACAGTGTGTTAAGTGCAATGCTAAATGCTGACCTCCCACCTCTTAAGTATTAAGCTTCTCCAGCTGGGCACCTGATGCTAAACAGGCCCTTGGAAGTGTGTCCTCCAGTGGACCTCACAGTATTTATAGACACATCTGAGCAGGAGTTCTCAAGAATGAGGAATGCCTGCCTCTAGTGAAAGAGAACCTCGTTTCTCTTAATGAAGTATTTAAAGGAGCTGATTTGTATGGCAGCAAACTGCTCAGAGGTCTCCTTACTGCTGTGTTTTTCCTTTGGTCAGGTAGTGCTGTTGTTCTCTTTACCTATCAGACTGCTTTTGAAAGCTACTCTACATTCTTAATTTCTAGTCCTGGTGCCTTGATTGCAAAGGGCAAATAAATATTTTAACTTTTTACCCCCTCGACTTTGGCCATGAGAATTCAAAATGGAAAATTAACAAGATATGGGATCAACATAATTCCTTTTTCTCACTCCCTGTGGTAAAAATAAACTAGGTTGGAACCCCTCTTGCATGCAATGAAAAGTTACTTAGCTTTCTCCTCAGTATTTCTAACCTGTGACCATTTTAAATGCAGCTAAACTTGTCATTCCTTGCTGTTATTCTTAGCACTTCTGATTTTTTGTGGTCTTAGGTGACTTCAAAACCAGAGAGCTTTCTTCCATAAGAATCTCTTTTTTTAAAGGAATTGAGTGGTTGTAAGATTTTTTTTTTTCTTCCTTTTTTCACCATGACAAATAGTTGCCACTAATAGTTGGCACATATTCAACATGCTGCAGAGTATCAGAATAGTACAAAGAATTGCTAGTATTTTCTAGGCTGTTGTAAGTAACCATGGTATTTGACTATTTTGTTTGATCAATCATAGAACTAAATCTGTCATGAGGATACAGCAAATCTGCAGTTACATCTGATGATGCTCAATATTAGTAAGAAGAGTAATTATGGTAGCAACAGAAAGTTACTCTGTTTTGGAATGTGAATATTACGATGTTGTTGTACTGAGTGGTTTTTTCCCCCTGTGTGGGAGTGAAGAGAAGTCTGTGTTGAAAGATGTGTTTTGGCTTGTTTGGCTTGAATTCATAAAAAGTAAGGCTTCTCATTCTGGGATGTTAGTTCTGAAGGCTTGAAATAAACACAAACAAAGCTCAATCTGTGTTGTTACTACTCTTTCTTTTTTTTTTCTCACTAGTTTTCTTATGAACACAAAGAAAGCAAGATGCTAAGGTTCAAACTGTGAGATTGCTGGAGTCAGCAGAGAGGCAATTTACCGTCAGTGGCAGTGGCACCGAAATTCCACTTACTGCTTATTTAAAATATTTGTTCTTTTCTTCCCTGCAGTAGGTCAAACAGGTTTTTTTTGAAGACTCACTGAGATGCCGTCTCTGTATATTTGCAGCTAGGGAAAAGCTTGCCTTAGAACAAACTGGATTTTTCAGTGGATTAATCTGTCCCATAGCTTTGTAATGAGATTATGGTTTATGCTGATTTGTTGCAACAGCACTGGTATATCCAGTCATTCCCACAGCAAAATGCTAATCCTAGAGAAATAAATCTGTCTTCTTGCTGGCAGGCATAGAAAGAATAGGTGGTTGGGAGTCTCTGCTCTCTTGTTAGGTATTAGTGGGTGATAGCTTAAGTTCAGCATCAGTTGGATTGGAGCAACTTGATTTTATCAGGCTTTTGCAGAAGGATTGGAAATTGTAGAAATAAAGCCTTATCTCCTTTCTCTTGATTGTGAAATATTTAATGGTTGCCCAGAGCAAAGTCTGATCACAGTACTGTGAGGCTGAAGGATTACATCAATGCACAAAGTACCCCAGGTAGTAATGTAAGGCACTCTGAGGGTGATGCTGTCCTTGCTCCTTCCTTGCTGAGCAGGTAGGGTCAGTGAAGCAAACTGGATTCCCCATTCAGACAACTGAAAACTGTTGCAGTGCAGCCAACAGCAGTTGCATTTCATCCAAGGTGTGTAAGGTGACAAGAGGCTTCATCTGGGACAAACTATTTCTTGGGTAGATGCATCTTGCCCAACTCTCCCTGAAGCTGCTGGAAGATTCAGTGTCCCTCCCTCCACCATGCAAGGTGGAGACAAGTGTAATTGCTGGTGGCAGACCTTGCTGCAGATGGGTGGCTTTTGGGCAGCACTCTGGGCTGGATGAGTTTGGACAAGTCTCATGGACATTTCCTGCATTGTCACAGCAGTGAATTGACGAAGAGATGACGTGAAACTGTTGTTGAGTTTGTGAGGCACAACCCGAGCTGGCTTTGATCCCTAGCTCTCAAATAAAAATATTTGTAAAACCTCTTTTTTTTTAACCTCTTTTGTAATTAAAAAGCAACTCTAAACACCAGTAGGTTGAATCTTGATCTGACAGACAGCACACAAGAATTTCAACTAATTTTGCCTGAACTTCCATGCTTACAACTTTTCTCCACTTCTTGTTTTTGGCAAAAGAAGGAAGAATGTATGTCATCTTAAAATCAAAATAAGTATGAATCCTTATGCTATAAAAGGAAACTTTTCACCCACTGGAAGATATGAAGTCTGTGCTGCTGATGGAAGGTCAAGTCAGTAGTACTTGGAATTTTTTTTTTTTTTGAGAGAGGAGTGTTAAGTTGCAGTTTTAATCATGACAGAAGTGTTCGTTGGTCCAGATAATGGGAAGCAGCACAAATGAACATGCTGCAGGAATGGAAGTGTTAAATGGAAGCATATATTGAAAACTGCTTAGGAATTTGTTTGAGAAGGAAGAAGGGAAACTGAAAAGTGAGGCTGATTATCAATAGCCCTAGATATAACTGGAATTTTTTTCTAAATCCTTGTGTTGCAAGCTCAAAAGATTGTGTGGCTGGGTGTAGAGCCTTCTGCTTTCATCTTTTCCACTATACTCAGACACAGAAAGTCAGTTGAGACCACTGTCAGGCTTCCCTAATGAATCTGCCCACTTTAAATTAAAAATTTAGTATACTACATTATATAGCCCTGAGATGTTTAAATTTTAATGTGGTTTGTTTTGGTTGGGTTGTTGTAAGATGTTTTTTCATCTTACTTCTAGAAACTACAATATTTGCTCCTAGAAATTTCAATATTTACCATTTTAACTTACTGGCAGTCTGTATTTAGACTTTGCATGATACACTCCCACGCAAGTTGTTATGCTTTCTTTTAAGCAAGGAAGCTTCTCTGATCAGTTTCTCTGATTTTAATTTTTTAATCAACCTTTTTTTTTGTGTCTGTATGGAATCAGGAAGACTGATAACATGATGTGGCTTTCAGAGAAGGTTTTTCTTCAGTAGTAGTAGAGTTTTCTACAGTTGCGTGCTCTTTCTACTTCTCTGCCATTAGGCATTTTATCCAAGAGTAATTCTCTTGAGCATCTGTTCAGTCATAGTGACGTTAAAATAATTGTAGGTCTAATGTTGCTACAAGTGGGCTTCATCATGTAGCAAAATATTTCTAGGGTTTTCTTCCCCTTCCTTTAAGGAACATTACAATGGGATGAAATTTTTCCCTAGAAATTTCCTTTGCTAGTTCAGTCTGGAAAATTCAGATGTTGTCTACCTAATGAACTTTTTCTGCTGACCTACATCATAGACCAGTGCTTTTGCTGAAGAAATAGCTCTGACAGGCTGAACAGCTCGATGGGGACTTGACTCAGTAACAAAGGATGGTGCCAAAGCTTAAGCAAGCAAACCACCCTAATTTAATATTTATTA
>VZTT01020110.1:0-10495 GCA_013400855.1 Buphagus erythrorhynchus | reverse complement strand
CTCACTGACCCAAGAAACTCACTCCACGAAACTCAAGAGAAGAGAAAGACTGAGCATGAGGACTAATCAGCATTAGAAGCAAGGGAATCATTTAACCAATAGAATTGTATAGCTGAAGAGCATTTATTCTTTTGGCTGCTAAAACGCATAAGTGGTGAACATTTTGAACAACCTCAGCACTCCCACCACTGAAAGGTGGTGAAGAAGGACCAATGGGATACTGTTGGATCCACAGGTGGTGAATATCTTCTGCTTGATCTGTCTCTCCCTCACTCCTTCACCCTCTCTCTCTCCTCTCTTTTCTATTTCTTTCTAGCTCTCTACCATCACATTTTATTGTTATAAAATCCATACTATTGACTTCAGCATTTGGTGTTATTTGCACCTTAATTCGGGCAGAGGTATCTCTCAATAATAGGACCATAACAGTGGTGAATTAATTCCTTGTCTTACTTTGCTTGCATGTGCAGTTTTTGCTCTACCAATTAAATTGTCTTTATCTTGGGCCCACGAGCTTTTTTCGGTTTTACCTTTCCAATTCTCCCCCCAGTTCCAGCAGGGGGAAGCAGTCAAGCAGATGTGTGTGGCTGCATTGTTGGCTGGGATTAAACAACTGCAAACCCTCAGACTCCTCCATAGACAAGATGTAGTGTGGAAGCTAACCAGAAAAGATCTTTTTTTTTGAGGAATAACTATTTCAGCTCAGGCTGTGAACTGTAATAGCTCAGTCTGGACTTCTACATTTTGCACAGAAAAGGTGAGTGCTGCAAAGATTTCCAAAGTTCTCCACAAAAACAGATCAAATTAATGTCTCTTTTTCTTTTCCCATTCAGACTCCAGGAGTCTTTAGAAAATGAAAACTTGCGAAACTACTGACAGAGCACTAGAAGAATTCCTGAGACAGTGCAAGAAAAATGAAGTTTCAACCCAATATAAGGATAATTTTTCATTTCTTTTCTTACCAATAAAATCAGAGCTAAAATGTTCTTATTATTTCACTAAGACATTAAATATAAATAAATATATATGTATGTCTGGACCATTCCATCTTATACTATGATGACAAGCATGGATTTGTTTTCATCCTTCAGTCTATGTGAATCTTTTCCTGCTGCTCCTTGTTTTATTCATTTACACAACCAAGAGATAAAAGTAAGAAAGATTTTCTATTAAAACCTTCAGATTTGTGTATCCCCTTAGGATTATTTTGGAGATAAACATTGTTGTTAACTAAACTTTGTTTCCTAAGCAAAAAGCCCTGATTTTAAATCTCCATGTGAATGATTTCTTTGTTAGTTTACAGGAATAGACCTGTCACACAATTGCAAGCAAAAGCTTTTCCTAGCTAATTAGGAAGACACAAAAACATGAGGCAGACCTCCAGGAAAAACTAATTGCACAAGCTAAGGGAATTGTTTAACCAGAGTTATTACAGGGATACTAAGTATGAGAAAAGTCACAAATTCAGTGTGGTATATTCCTTTGGTGACATAAATACATTTTTAAAAAATGTTTACCCTGTAGAAATGCAACTTATTATCTCCTTTTTGTTTAAAAAAACCTGCTCCTATTTGTCTGTGGAAAACTTTGAAAAGCTTTGTATTTCAAAAGAGCTCTGCTTTCACATCACATTGATGCAAAACTATGTCAACAAGGCATTGTAGGTAAGCACACGGATAACACATACACAAATCTTTTATTTGTCTAATTCTATATGATTTATGTCAATGTAGGCATATCTTAATAGTGTATTTTGTTTTGAACTTTCAGGAAATGCCCTCTATAAGATTCAGCATATAAACTTTGTAGTCTTGAAAATGATACATGGTATTTACAGAAAAAAATATTTCATTACATTATTTAAAAATAAATGATTCTGTTTCTAAAGTGATTCAAGATTCTTGCCTCTCCAATCAGCCATAATGACTAACATGTCTTCTGTGACAAACATGTGGGGTACTTCTGGGAAATCCTGAAAAAATGTATATTTATACATGAAGGCAAAGCTCTTCCTTGCTTCACTTTTCCTCATCCCCTTAGCTGGACTAATAAAAAGGGAATAAAATAAACTGCTTTTTATTTCAACAAGAGTTTGCAAGGGTTTCTTTGTCTACCAGAGCAGCAGTGGGGGAAACAGTCATGTCCTCTACTCCTTTAAAACCAAAGAATGGCACCCTTCTCCTGCTCCTGCCTTGTCCCATGATGTGCTGGGCTCTGACACACGAGCAGCATCCCCTCCACACCCCCAGTGCCAGGGTGTGGCAGCTGTCCCTCTCAGGCTGCCCATGCACACAGAAGCCTCTGATACTCACCACCAAGATCTGGCTCCATAGGGATCACTGGAGAGGGTTGCCTAGAAGAAAATATCTTGCTTAAAAATGGGAGCTGATATTTCAGCTAGAGAATAACATAACCTCAGGAACTGAACTGAAAATCCAACACGATCCTATTGGATCCATGAGCGAATCCAGTTTCCATCTGGTATCTGATAAATTTACTGCAAAACTGAAATATTAGGCCAACATGTGTAATCAGTCATCTGCAGGTACATATTCCACAGCTTTCCAGTAAGTTTTTGCCTCGAAAGATGCTTTTTGAAATAACCTTAACATAGTCAAATCAAAGCTAATTTCCATTACGATTAGGCCATCCATTTACCCCTCAGTGAAGTTCACAATATTTTCATGCTAAATTTCACATTTCAAATCGAATCTTTTACAGCTCTAGGGCTGGTCAGGGAGAGGTCAGTCACAGCTGTTCTGTTGTAAAACAGGAAAAGCATTCTTAATTGCTTTGTGTTCCAGTATCTCTGACCAGCAGAGATGCTGCAACTTTCCTCAAATTCACCAACATACCAGTGTAGGAGTGGAAGGCTTTACCCCTCTAGATAACTCTTCCTTAGATGTGTGACAATCTGAGAAACATGGTGTTACAGAAAAACATCTAGCCACAGGGGCAGCTAGCAGCCCTCCTAACTTTTGTCCATCTCATTGCATGCACATTATTGTGCACACCAGCATGAAAATATTGTTTTATTTGCCCGAGTGAGTACCTGGAAGTACCCACATATTTCATATTTATTATTAGCTATTATTATTATAACATTACCACAGAAATAAACCAGGACATCAAAAAACAGAGGAAAAAGACAGTTGTTACAAAGAATGTACAGATGAAATAAATCTGATTCTCTAAACAGTATCTAATAATGTGAGGGTAGAAGGGAGAAGATGAATTCAATACTAAAAGTAAGAGGAATAAGAAGAATATGGGCTATGTGAGGAAGGCAACCATGAACCACATTATGTGCTTAGAAAAACTTGGCTCGAACATTTATGCTCTTTCAGAAACATGTATAGATAGGATAAGAACTCTTGTCTGCAGTGGGAGCATCAGTTACCATAAGATAGTTTAATTAGCAGAACTTGTAAGTATATATTTATGCTACTGTGGTAGTGTCTTCTAGATCCACAAAGTGTTTTGCTCTTTACTAATCTCAGGCCTTAGAAGATAAAAGTCTCTACTTCCTCATAAGACACAAACCAGACCCACCTTCACCTGGAGCCAAGGGGCAAAGAGGGAAGAAAACTGTGTACCAAATATACTGAATGTGTATAAAACAGAAGATTTCACACTCATAGTGCATAAACTGTCTTTCTTCATACAGCAGCTTGTATCATGGGTTCTGCTCCAGTAGGGTCCTGACTTCTGTTTTTTTCTGAATAAGCAGCAGCAACAGCTAGAATTGTTTACAACCAGCCTGCACCTTTTTAATGACAGAGCTTACAGAACAATTTGGAGACTTTGAAATGGCATCAAGCTGAGCTTAAAATTATTTTGAGCATGATTAATTTTTACCTGTATGTTAAAGAACACAATGCTAAAGTTTAGCTTTAGAAATTCCAGATGACATTTATAACTAATGTCAGGAGCTCTATAATACCTATATATGTGTGTCCCTGTATGTGTGCACACATGGACACCCACGTAGAGATATATATATATATATGTTTATATTTATATATCTTCCATAAAGACATACCCAGAAACAGCTAGTAGATAGGAACAGTAAGTTCAGCAAGAGAGAAACAAGCAGTCATTCCTGTTCTGTCAAAATAGTGTACTTTCTACTACATTCTCCTTTTAAAGTATTTTTAAAAACAGTTCTTTAGGACTTGGAAGTATTTGCCAAAACTCCTTTGACATTTTGATTTCTATGTCACTTACCTGACCCTAGGCTGAGAATAAACCATAACATAATTTCTTCAATTAGGATGACATATGACACTCAATGGTTTCTGGTCACTACTGCTACAAAAATACATTGACTGCTTTGTGGTTTTAATGCATAGATAACAAAAATTAATGCATTAGTGACTGGCATCAACTACACACAGGGTTGGTGGTCTCATCTGATCCTGAAGTCTGTAACACCCTGAGAATCTGATGGGCACACACATCTGTCCTGTGCCAGCCTTCTCTGCTTCATCTCAGTAAGAGTGACTCAAAGAAAAAATCCATGCTTGCCATTATAGTGGATTTGCACTGTACAGAGGAAAGCTCAGAAGGGCTTTGCTTCCACTGGCAGTCTACCTGTTCAATTTTCCAATAAAACCTTGGTTTTTGAAAAGCACCTCTTGAGCCATAAATGTATTCAGAGAAGGAGTAATAAGGGTACACCAACAAATAGCCTAGCTAATAAACCAGATTAGCAAGTGAATATGCCCTGCATTTAGATGAATTCTAACCCTTCTGGTTCATAAAATCACAGAATATGCTGTGGAAGGGACTCATCAGGATCACCAAGTCCAAGTCCTGGCCCTGCACAGGTGTCATGGCTTGAGCCCAGATGGACACCCCAAGAATCCTATAATGTTCCTGAGAGCATTGTCCAAATGCTTCTTGAGCTCTGTCAGGTTTAGTGCTGTGACCACTTCTCTGGGGAGCCTGTTCTAGTGCTCAACCACTCTCTTCAGTGAAAAACTTTTTCTTCATATAAAACCTAAACATCCCCCAATTCAGCTTCATGCCATTTCCTCAAGTCCTCTCACTGGCCACAGGAGTGAAGAGATCAATACCTGTGCCTTGGCTCTCCCCCACGAGGTTATCCAGTTTTTATAGAGTTAGGAAAAACATTTTTAGAAGCACCAAATTAAAACTTAATTTCTTATGGCTTCCTCATTTCTTGCTGCACTCAATGTATGTCATCTTCTCCTAGAGCTTTTCTCAAGTGTTCATTATAGCTGCTTCTTATGCTACTTCTCTGTGTCCAACAAGATCAGCCATCTCTTCATTCAGGACAGCTGTGTACTGAATTTCTATTTCATGACATATTTTCATGAGCAAACCAGATTTTAATACCTTTTGAATCCTCTCATGATTAATTTTCTTGAAATTGTCAGCTGAATTTCATTCTTCTTCAGTGTGGTAAACACTGAGAAAAATTGAACAGAAAAATGCCTATATCTGCAGTGATATAAATTATCTCTACCATGACTTCTAACTGGAACTAAGGCATTGAAGGTCAGGTAGGAGGCATGCATATAGGCAGTAACATTGAGATCATTAAAAAGTCATGTGAATCTGCTATAATTATGTGTCTGTTATTAATGATAACAAAACAGAGACCTGCTCTCCTCCTACAGTGTTGTCATTGACATCTGCTGCTCAGCAACTTATCATATTAGAGTCTGAGTGCCATTTTAGGTTGAACTGATTTCCAGAAGGAGGGGTGGACCTTGGATGAAACAAAGCAGAATGTTTTCCATTGCCAAACCCCAGAACAGAATTTAATGTAATTAACAAGCAATATAATCTGGTGTGTACAATTGAGGAGGAGTTCTTCCTCCTACTCTTTGGATGGACTCTCTATTTGTATTCTAAGGTCTGCAGGAGAAAAATGTCTTTATGTTTTCAGAGAGCCCTGAGGTGCCTGATTTGAGCTGGGACTAAATGTTGCCAAAAGACAAATATGTTTTTTGCTGTAATATTAAAGTTCTCTGCCTCTAACATCTGTTTGACCCATGGAGAGCTGTGGACCCATGTCCATCTGTATCAGGGTTGAAGTGCCAAGGGGGGCTTGCTTTCCCTGGTCAGCAGCACTTGTTCAGCCACTGCTGCACTTCTTCATCTCCTCCCATGTCATTTCCTGACATTTCATATAATATTTCTTTGCTATCCCCAGCCATTTAAAAACATTCATGTTCATCATATTAACCTACACTTGTACCCAGCTCACATTAGTATTATATTTCCCAGAGGGGAAAGGCAAGCCTGTTGCTGTTCTTGGAGCCAGCACTGGCACCACAAGTCCTCAAGAAATCCATGTTCTTCCTAAAAGTGAGATCTTTCTGATCAGAATTCACCAGGAAAATACTTGTTTCACCAATCTTATAAAAACTTGTAAGTTTAAATTTAACTCTTTGCTAGTAGTTAGATGGCAGGTGGTACTTTTGTAGCTGACATCCTCAGTGATAATGTGCAAACAGCACAGTAAATATAACTATTATCAATTTTAATCTCTGTATCAAGCCAAGAGGAAGTAACTCAAATATACCATGAGGTAAGAAAGACAAAAAAAGATAGAGATTTAATGTTCAACTTTTTCCAAGGTACTTTTTTTCTATTTCTACACCACAGAGGAAAAGGAAAGAAATAGGTATTGGTGATGGAGTGGCCTCTTAAATGAAATGTGTATTTACTTGTTATTTTCCTCCCTTGTCTCTGTTTCATTAATTTTATTTCTCTGATACTATAGCATAGATACTTGAAATTAAATATTGAATTTATTCAGAGAAGTCCATTGAAGACACAATATATGTTGCTTTCAGGATTCACAGGGCTCTGGTTTTCTTAATATAAGTTTTTATTTTTACTACAGTTCACAGTATACAACTTTCACAGAACAGGCTCAGCAGTTCTGTGTGAAATTTAAGCTCAGCAGTGCCTTCAGGTCCTCAGTCCTTGGTAGGCAGCATATGAATAAGCTATGAGAAGAGAATGCTCAGACCTTGAAAATTATACAAGTAGTTTGATGATGAAGATATTAGTAGAAAAGAGGGAAACCCAAATGTAAAGATGAGTTCAAATACTAATAACACAATAAAATGATGTATTGAGTATAATTTTAACCCTCATCCCTAGGCTGAAAGAAAGATAAGGGAAAAGCACCTAAAGAAAAATTCCATATCCTATGCCTACTCTTCTTTCTGTTGACTTCTAGTACTTAGGCATCACATATATCATAGAATATCTGTAAAGATTTGGAGAGCACAACCATCACACTATGCAGAGACCTGGCATATATAAATGATGCATTTGCCACTAGGGCTACAGCTCATCTCCATAATTCTCATAAATTTTGGGAAGAAAGAGCAAGAGAGGCTCCTATCTGATGTAAATTGGCAAAGATCTATTAACGTCAGTGGTGCTGGGCTGATTTACACCATCTGAGGAATCAGCCTTGCTCAGCCATTGACTAAATACTGCCACTAGTGAACAGACTGAGCCAAATAAACTGCAGCTAGCAGTTGCCACAATTCATTGGATTCCTTAAGAAGTCAGAATTCTAGTGCATAGCACTATTACAGAAAATTTAAAGGTAGATTTATCTAGGAAATGCCAGCAAGCTTCAGATATACAGGTATAGATAGCTATAGATATAGACAAAATTTCTTAATCTAATCTTAGTTACACTGCTGGAAACCCAAGTGGATTCTGCTGACATGGAGCTGATTTTAGCCACAGTATCAGAAACTGGAAAGAAACATTTCCCTCCACAGCTGGGGGAGGGAAAGTGGTTTTCATCCATGTTCTCCTGTTTTCTTCTGGAAAGGCTTGTTCTCTCAGTATGTACCCAATGTTCAAGCCCTAAGTACCACATATATACCCACAGTGCAGAGGCAGCACTACCACCGTGCCTGCTTTTCCTGTGGGAATGATGTCTTGTAGTGACAGGACAGATTTCCAGCACAGGGAGCAGTCTGCCCTTATCTTCTCTCTAAAGGTGCAGGCAAGCTCAGAGTACACTCCATTGCCTTCAACTCACTTCTTCAGATATTTAGCCTCAGGCTTTCAAAAGAAAATCTCCCTGTCTTTTCTTTGCCTCTGTTCCACAGGCATCTCCAAGCATTCATGGGTATCTCATCCTTTTCTCCCTAATCTCTCTGAAGGCTATAATCACCTCCTAAAATACCAGAAATTTCACAGAGGATTCCTCACAACAGTGACTGTTACCAAAGCAATGCAGGTTTTGGGTCACACCAAATTTCTTCATTTCTTATCATACCATTTCAGCAAATAGTTATGAAATGAACTGCATATATTTATGCAACCACAGTAATCACACTTTAAAAATTCAGGGAGTTTATCTGTTTATTTTTTTCTGGGTAACATGTTTTTCCCTGGCTGACTACTGATCCTCTCAAGGCATTC
Organism: Buphagus erythrorhynchus; assembly: GCA_013400855.1. Classification (NCBI taxonomy): domain Eukaryota; kingdom Metazoa; phylum Chordata; class Aves; order Passeriformes; family Sturnidae; genus Buphagus; species Buphagus erythrorhynchus. The sequence goes on along the minus strand of VZTT01020110.1, from coordinate 2,062 downwards.
AGCCAGCTTCTTGCTCCAGATAACATTAGTTTCTAAATCACTGTACACCATTAAATCCTCACCGCTTAACCCTTTCAAAGTCTTGATTTTATCAGAAATATTTGCTTGATCATGACTGTTTCCAGGTAATATTTCCGAGTTTGGGAACATATTAGACTTAACCACAGCCCAGCCCTCACTTAGTTACATATCAAAAATAGATTTATTATGTCTGAGATAAAAGTTACTTAGGCTTCCTGTCTACCTGTCTCATTTCTGCTTGGTTGAGCAGACCTTTGAGAATGTGGTGGAGTGTGTTAAAGTGTCGGCAGCACTGAGGGTCACATAGGTAATGCACAACACCTGATGTGACCCTATCCTCACACAAGGAAATATTTTTGCAGTCCACACATGGACTTACCTTTCCTGCATGATCCCAATTGTGGTTCATAGCTCTTCTGGATCCAAGGGAGGAGCTTCACATTTTAGAAGATAGCAGAGGCAGATATAACTCCCTTTAACTTATTCAACTCTACTGAGCCATTTATATAAAAGCAGCATTTTACACAAACCTTATGACCAAAAATCCACCTGTGATGGACTTGCACACCAACAACTGACCAAGACTTGAAGACTAATAGTTGTATGGGAAAGCTGAAGGATTGAAGAACTTTCCAGGAAGCAAAGAAGAGTTGGTTGGCTTTCATTATTTGCATACTTTCTCTATCACTCACAACTTTTGGACTCTGAAGCTGAGCTTTGTTTATTTGATATTTATCATGACCAGCATTTAAGTTTGCTTTGGATTTGGGATGTGCAGCCAAACATTTAGACTCCTCTCCAGCATCTTCAGCCAGGAATTTGTCTCAGGTGCCAATTCTACTGGTGACAGGCATTAGGAATAGCTGTGCTGTTTTTCAGGGCTTTATCTATATATCGTGCTGAAAGGCCTTCCATTAGTAGTTACAAGTATATGGTGTTTACCTACACTACACACTACATAAAACTATATCTATATAACTTGAAATATATAGAAATAAAAATATGTGAGAGTGTAACTAATAAAATACACCAAAATATTATGAAATGTCAAGACACAACACCTGAATCCCTCTAAGAATTGCTTTTAACTGTTAAAAAGCTAAATATGCTAAAATTTTTTTGGGGAAACTTCTGGTCTAGACAGATATTATTATTTCGTTTTAATAAATGTCAGATCAAATTTAGATGTGCATGGTAAGAAATAAATGTTAACTATCACAATTGAGCATAAAAAGAATAATAATACAAAAGGGAAAAAGGCAATGACCTGATATGATATAGCTCAGGCTAGTTATGGTGCCAAAAGTAGTTTGAAAGTATTTAAGTAGTGAGGTCCATAAAAGATGTGCAAATATTTTTTTTACTCTATTTGTTATATGCCTACCTTATTAAGAACAATCCAACTAATTTTTTTTTAATTAATAAAATCTTAGATGGCAAAAAAAATCAATAGGGGATTGGAAATATTCAACATTTTTCATATGGGAAAAATTTCAATTTTTTGAGAAAAATACCTCCAACTTTCACAAGTTTATCCAGTGCCAGCAGGGTTTAAAGGTATTCAACCATGTGCATCTAATATATTGAAGTTGTAACAGAAAGTTGGACAGCTCACAAAGAACAATCTCTTGTCTGCAAATACAAGATTTAAAGGGAAAATTAGGTGTATATTTTGCTTCTGAAGTAAAAGGCATGAAGACAGACATAGTATAGTAGAAAAGACATTGTTATCCAAAGCTATAAAAATCTGTCCTGCTCAGTCAGTCATTAAACTGATATTCTGTATGTGTAAACTCCATATTCTTGCCAGCCGATCAAAGGCAAGTTGGGGAAGGCAGAATTGCCTACCTACTTTATCTTCATACAAATGAGCTGAAGTGCCCTTGGCAGAGATTGCAAAGTCATGCCAACAGAATACAGATTTAATATTGCTGTAACAAAGTATTTTATTAAAGCTGCAGTGAAGTGTCTACACAGACAGAAAATTTTGATGACCAGCATTTCAAACAACAGGTACTTGTGCTGGTTTCACCTGGAGAGA
>VZTT01020108.1:0-12953 GCA_013400855.1 Buphagus erythrorhynchus | reverse complement strand
TTCTTTTATCTTGATCCTCTGAAGCTTTTCTGGGCTCTTCCTCCTAATTCCAGCAGTTAAGTGACACACAACCTATTACTTTTTAAATAGCAGAATCTATTTTTAGCATTGCTCCCTAATTCAAACCTTCTGAACCTAATGAAAGATTTAAGTCTGGAAGCTCTTTAGCTTTTAGGATGGGAATTTGCCTACAAATAAAAATGTCAGCAAAGCATTTATTTCCCCTTTGATTCTGCTTGTCTGGTAATGTATATTTGATGTTGGGATACGTAGGGGTGTGTGTACATACACAGAATTGTAATGGGTATGGAAACACTCTGGGCTTCAGCACAGCATGGGCCTGAAAATGTGGGATCCTGGAAGGATTGAGGCATGGAAACTCTGCTTTGGGGGGACAGAATCTGTGAGAAGGCCAAACACAGCCTCAGTTCACTCAGAATTTGCTGTGCTGCACAGGCTCCTGCCCCCTGCACCCATTTCAAAGGGCTGATTCTGCTGAAATTCAAACCCTTTTATGACATACACTCACAATGAGAAGTCCTTAAAACGTTGAAATGAGTTCTGAGGAATTCCTCAAGCCTGACATCTTTGCTGAGGGATCCAGCCTGTTGTCCATATTTTTCTTTTTTTTTTTTTTTTTTAATTTAAACTCTGCCATGTGTGCAAGGCAGAAGGGGCTGAGAGAGCTAAAAACCCCTTTGAATCTTCCCCTGGTCAACCTGAGCACTGTCTGGATGGCTTTGGGCTTGATTAAAATCTTTGTTGCTGTGTTTTCCTTGGGGATTTCAGCACGGGGAGGGATGAGAGGATGGCTGTCCTGGTCTGCGGGGTGTGGGGTGAGTTATTGTCCCGGGAACAATGCAGGGAACAGTCACACAGGAACAGTCACACAGGGTCACTGCTCCTCCCCTCTGCTCTGCCACCCAAAGCCTTCAGGGCAACGCTTCCAAAAGCATTAAAACATTTAAAAAAAAAAAAAAAAAAAAGAAAGAGTTGGGATCAGCAGGAAAACCAATCCCACCTTCTCCTGGAGTCATGGGATGGGAGCTGAGTGAAGCCAAAAGCAGCAATTCCCAAATTCTTGACAGCACGCAGAGCTGCCCACAGGATGTGGAAGGGGGAATGGGGTTTGTTGGGCAAGAACTGCGGAGCCTGCAGAAACGTGGCATTACTTTTGGATGTGATTTCTGGGAAAATCATCCCTTTTTTCATCCATTGTGTGCAGGATCCAGCCTCAGAGGCCACCCAGGGCTGCAGAGCTTTGTGAGGGAAGGTTTGGAAGAACAAAGGGATAAATAAATCATAAATCCCTCTGCAGCCCAGCCCCTGTGTGCTGGGCAGTGCTGCTGGAAGGGGCAGACATTCCTTGGCAGTCTTTTAAATGAAACTTCAGCTGGGGAGGGGGGAAATGGTTAAAACCATCTCATTTATTTGGACTGTCCTTGCAAGGTCTCACCTACACAAATATAACTTCAGCGAGTTTATTCTTCTTTGGATAATAAAACCTGGAAGGGACCTGCATCTGTTTCCAGCTCATTTTTCTCTCATGTGCCATAAATTCCACATAAATCACCATTTTATCTCTGTTTGCTGCAGCAAGACCTTATCCAAACTGTGGAAAATGTGAGATTTCTTCACGTTGAGGGATTTTTTTGTGGGTAATTTCTCTACCTGGCTCGTATGTTGGGTTATTGTAAGAGGCTGGTTTATCTTCCTTTCAACATATGGGTGACTGGAAGGAAATAAAGTGAGACTCCTGTCTAGAGAACCTGCAAAACTTAAACCCCTGTGGGAGTTTTCAGGCATTTGTAAACAATTAATAATGATTAAAGAGAAAAATCAGGGGGTTTTAAGTAAGATTTTTTTTTTCTAATAATGTTATGGAAAAGTTTGCAGGGTGTGTGAGTTTATTATTAGTTCAGTGATGAATCAGGTCCAAATGATTTCTGATTCTTTGGAAAACTAAAGGGTGCTCTAGGAATTTGTCACTATTCCACTGGATGTCTCCCTGGTTTTTCTCCCCATTTAGATGATGAGTTTACAGGCACAGGGCTCTTCCTCAAATCCTCAGATATTTCCTGGGAGCAGCAAGAACCCCTCTAAGATGTGAGCTCTGCTAAACCCAGCCTGTCTAAGCCAGAAAGGAACAAAAACCCTGTCATAATCTCACAAAAAAATTATAATTTTACACGAAAAACCTCGAGCAGGACTAAGCTTAAAAACGCAGAGCACCTCAGAGCTCCACAGGGCTTGGAAAATGTCGCAAATGTCGCGTGAATGTCCCTGCTGGGGTGCCTAAATTAAGGTTATTGATCAGTGATGTAGCAGTGTCGGCGCTAATGAGGGCAGCCCGCAGGCTCCAGGGAAAAGCTGGATTCGTCCTGAGCAGGAATTCTAATTGTATTTGGCAGATGGAGCTTTGGGAGCAGCGAATCCAGTGATAAACGGGATTACTTTTCCCTTTAAAGAAAGCAGCTAAGGTGGCTGGAAAGGAGCTTTCACTGCCAGCACTTCAGGGGGACAGCCGAGGGCTCCACCTGCCCTAAAATTCTAAAATTTAATGTAGTAGATGATAATTCTTGATGAAGTGTTTGGGAAGGATAAATTAAATATCCACATCTCAGCAGCTGAGGGATGGTCGTGGTTACTCGGAGGCAAATCTGGGAATGAGAGCAGGAAGAGAAGGAATTTTCTAAAAGTTGGTCCTGAAGAATTGGGGAAAAAATGAGGGAGAGTCATGTTGGATGTAAATTTGCTGTCTGTTTTTCACTTGAAGGTTCGGGATCCAGTGTTTAAATAGCACAAAAATACATAAATAGTAGAAAATAATATTAAAAGTATAGGAATAAATCCAGCCTGTGTAACTGGAACCTCTCAAGCTCCTGCTCTGTCCTCCCAGGACTGTGTGTTCAGACACACCAGGGACTTCCAGGGCTGTAAACTTCCCCAATTTTCAGCAGTTTCGCAATATTTGGCCCAGGAAACAAAATATTTCCTCCCACTTCGTTTCACAGGGAAAAGAGAAACAATTTTAGGGTTTTGTCTTGACCAGTAAAACTGCAGAACAACTCCAGTGCCCTGTGAAGATTTACACCCCAAAGCAAATGGCATCACGGAAATCTGTTGGGAAATTTTTGATTTTGACCTGGGGGATCCCTGACTCCAATGCCTGTAACTTTCCCTTCCTCTGCTCTTGTGGAGCAGTTTTAATTGAGTTTGAACTTTCCATAGCGAGTCCACGTTTACAAGTCGGAGATGGGCAAAGCCAAGAATTGATTGTGGATTTTTGTCCAGTTTTGGCATGGATGCAGAATAAAAACTCGAGCAGCCAGTGCCTCACACAGTGCTGGCTGAACATCCCATTTCCCTGCCGTGCATCATCCCCCGGGCCAGGTTTTAGGGCGTTCATGCCCGTTTTGGGGATTTTCTCTGACATTCCAAGGGCTCTGCTTCCCTCTAGTGGGTTTGCTTGGAACTTCCTTTTTTATTTCTTTTTTAGATCCTAACAAACCATTTTTGACGACTCACATTATTTTTTTTTTTTTTTTGGCGTTGCTATTCAAAGTTACTTCCCAATCCTACTTATTCCACGCTTTTCTTAATTTTAACCCCCTTCTTCCCAGGCTGGTTTCTTATTTCTGAAATACATACATATCATCTGGTGTTAGGGAAGAGACTCCAAGCACTTGTCAGACTGATGAAGGGATAAACTGAAGCTTTTCTGGGGGGAAATACTGCTTTTGAAATCAGGTAATGAGAGGTGAGGGCAGAGCTGGGGAGGCTATCTGGAATTTGGAGTGTGCAGAGGGTGTGGGTGCCACTGGAGCATTGACAGCTCTGGGGTGTGAAGCCATCTGCTCGTGCTGAGGTATCAGTGTGAAAATGCCTGGGTTTGTGGAGAAGTCTCCTTAAATCAGCTGCAATCTGTGCAGGGAGCTGAGCTGGGGGGTTTGCTTGGATGCTGTGAAGAAAATGAGGAAGAATCCAGCAAAAACATGTAAAGGGGTGGTGCTTTGCACCACTTAATTAGTGACTTGTTTGAAGTTTCTTCTGTTTTCACTCAGAGCCAGGATTAAAAAACACAGAGACGAATTTTCTCATGTTCAGGCTTGGTTGTTTATTAAATCTTACCTAAAGTACAGAAAGTTCAGCAACACTTCTAGCCACCAGCTAAAAGTGAGCAAAATGGAGGTGAACTTAGTTGGCTACAGGGTCTCTTAAAGCTAAACAGTTTAATAGAGAATTAACACCTGTATTATTTATACTTTTGACCCAATAACCAGACTCCTGTGACCCTCAGTGCAGCACTAACTGTCCAACCAGAAACTACTGCCTGAAACCATGAAGAAGAAGAAGGGAGAACATCAAAAAGAGACATCACCCAAAATCCTCCATCTTGTCCCATACCTATTACTATATCATAAAAACCTCAAATTCAAAGCCCCTCACCATGTGAAATCACACACTTCTATTTAACTACACACCCATCACTCAATTTAATTCCATCATTCAAATTTGGAAGCCTTCTCCAAGGCGTCAGGTCCAAAGCAGTGCTCTCCAGGGGGTCAGTGCCAGGAAGCACAGAAAGCTCAAAACTCCCAGCAGCTTTCTGGGATCCAAAAAACCCCACCAGAGATGCACCCTGGTCTCTGAGCACCGGTGCTTGTCTTGCAGCTTGCTGCTCTGCTTGGCTCTGCAAGGCTCAGACTGAGTTCAAGAGAGTGGCAGAAGAAAACGTGACGCTGCCGTGCCACCACCGCCTGGGGCTGCTGGAGCAGGGCAGCCTGGACATCGAGTGGCTGCTGCACATCTCCGAGACCGTGCAGAAAGCGGTGGGTTTGCTGAGAAAATCACTTTATTTCTGCCCCCACACCGCCAGCCCTCGGCTTAGCAGCGTGCCTGTGATGATCTTGGCAGGTTATTCTGATGATGAGAGCAGTGTTTAGGAAGCAGAGCTGATTTAGAGAGATTTAGAATGTGGAAAAGCTATTTGATAGCCACACATGCTGTGTTGGAACAGGTTGTGTTACAATGGATGCTTGTTTTTTTTAAATGTAGTCAGTCTTCATCAGATCAAGTTCAGAAGTGCCCTTCAGGCTTTCAAAATAACCTTGGATTTTGCAGGCCCAGTTTTCAAATCCTTGGTTTTAGTACAAAACACAGCAGTTCAGTCCTTATAAAAATTAGATCTGCAGTGACTTAAATTAGCACAGCCAAACCTCCAGACTGCTTTCATGTGTTGTGGCACAAGCTGATGCCTGTTTTGACACTTGTATAAGTGCCCAGTACAATTCTCCAGCAGAAATAAATACACTTTTTGCATCATTCTCAGGGTAGAACCCCAGGTTTGTTTTCCCACCCTGCCCCAGGCTTCCTGTGTGATCCTTAACTGGGATGTGCAGCTCCTGGAAACACTTGGATTTGTTGTTCCACGCGAAAATAAAATGATAACTCAGTGTCTGCTCTGCTGCTCAGGTGATCACCTACTCTGGGGGCCGTGTCTATGATGACCTGAACGAGGAGCAGAAGGGCCGTGTGTCCTTCACCTCCAACTTCCTTGCTGGAGATGCATCCTTACAAATCATCTCCCTGCAGTCCAGCGATGCAGGGAAATACATCTGCAAGGTCAAGAACGCTGGGCAGTACGAGTGGGCTCGCATCACCCTCAAGGTCGTAGGTAAGGAGAGTTTCTTGTTCTCCCAAAGGGAAAAAAAAGAAATCCAGACTCACTTCCCGGGGAGAGATTTGTTTCAGCAGGGTATAAATACACAAAGACACCTCAAGATCGGGTTTCAGCCCCCAAGTTTGTATCTGCCTTTGCATTTTTTGGCAAAGGACAGGCCACAGGAAGAGCCTAAAGAGCTGGTTTGAGGTTGGTGTGATTAAACACAAACCCATTCTTTCCAAATGACCGCTATGATCTCATCACCCAGAGCAGGCTGATATTCCATCTGAGCCTGCCCACACCTCCTGCTGGGGACTGGCACTTCATGTCCCAGCACCCCGACCTGACCCCAGCCCGTGGAGGTGACAAATGGGCAGCTGGGCTTGGCATTTCCCTGCCCTGATTTCGGTTTATTGCTCAGCTTTTCACACACTCTGTGATCCCGGGGATGAATCCTGTGCTGTGGGCAGAAGGAAAAACTGGAAAAGTAAAGGGAGGGGAAGATGTTCTCAAAATTGTGCGTGGAAGAGGAATGTGGTGATAGAGCTCCACTGAGGCAAAGAGTGTTAGAATGTCACTGAGCCAGCCAGCTTCTCTATGGGGTGGCAGCTAAACCCCTAAAAACCTTCTGTTGTGTGCCCTGTAGGAGAAGGAAAGGAAAGGAAAAAAGGAAAGGAAAGGAAAGGAAAGGAAAGGAAAGGAAAGGAAAGGAAAGGAAAGGAAAGGAAAAATAAGGAGGGAAAAAAAGGGGTTTCAGTCCCCTAAAAATCACCACTGGTGCGATTCCTTACTGCACTCCAGGCAAGGCAGCTCTTGGAAGCAGTTTAAATGCCAAAGGAAGGGTTTCCAGTGAGCAAACTCTGCTGTGCTTCCATGACCTGTCTGCTGCTCCTTCCAGAGAAACCCTCCAAGCCCAAGTGCTGGCTGGAGGGGGAGCTGCTGGAAGGGAAGGAGCTGTCCCTGCAGTGCCGCTCCGCCTCGGGCACTGCCCCCATCTCCTACCGCTGGCAGCGCATCGGCGAGGACGAGAGAGCCGAGCACCTCCCGCCCAACTCCAGAGTCAGTGAGTCGGGGCTTTCCTTCCCTCCGAGCCCTGGGATCGCTGGGTGGAGGTGGCAGTGATGCTCCAGCACTCCTCCCACTGCTGCGGCTGCTCCTGGGGGGATGCTCCACCTTTCCCCCCTTCCTTCCCCTTCTTTCCTCTTTTTTCCCCCCATTCTTCCTCCCTTTTCTCCTTTCTTTCTCCCTTCTTCTCCTCTTCTACCCCTTCTCCCTTCTTTCCCCCTTCTTCCCCCTTTCTTTCTCCTTTCTTCCCCCTTTCTTTCTCCCTTCTTTCCTCCTTTCTTTCTCCCTTCTTTCCTCCTTTTTCCCCTTCTTCCCCCCTTTTCTCCCTTCTTTCCCCCTTCTTTCTCTTTTTTCTCTCTTTTTTCACCTTCTTTCCTCCTTTTCCCCCCCTTCTTCCTCCCTTTTCTCCCTTCTTTCTCCCTTCTTCTCCCCTTCTTCCTCCCTTCTTTTCCCCCTTCTTTCCCCCTTTCTTTCTCCCTTCTTTTCCCTTTTCTTCCTCCCTTCTTTTCTCCCTTTCTTTCTCTCTGGCTTCTTCTTCCTTTCTTNTTTCCCTTTTCTTCCTCCCTTCTTTTCTCCCTTTCTTTCTCCCTTCTTTTCCCCTTTCTTTCTCCCTTTTTTCCTCCTTTTTCCCCTTCTTCCCCCTTTTTCTCGCTTCTTTCCCCCTTCTTTCTCTTTTTTCCCCCTTCTTTCACCTTCTTTCCTCCTTTTCCCCCCTTCTTCCCCCCTTTTTTCCTTTCTTTCCCCCTTCTTTCCTCCTTTTCCCCCCTTCTCTCTCCCTTATTTCCTCCTTTCCCCCTCCCTTCTTCCCCCCTTTGCTCCCTTCCTTCTTCCTCCCTTCTTTCCCCGTCCTTTCCCCCTTTTTTTTTTTCTTCTTTCCTTCCCCCTGCGCATCGCTCTGGAGTTGCTTTGACCCCTCAGATCAATTTGTGCCTCCGTGCACTGCCCACACTGAATTTTCCCTCTCCATTTGTCTCCTCCCGGTGCTGTTGTCCCCTGGCAGACATCTCGAACCCCGGGCAGCTCCTGCTGAAGAACCTCACACGGATGAGCACGGGGCTCTACCAGTGCGTGGCCACCAACGAGGCGGGGCAGGAGAGCTGCGCGCTGCAGGTGACAGTGCAGCGTAAGTACCGCCCCGGCCAGGAAAAAACTTTATTCAATTAAAGGAAAAGCCATGGGACATTTCCCATGCGGTGTCTCAGGTTTTTAGAGGATGTAGTCTCCTTTTTATCCCAATTTCCCTGCCACATTTCCTTCTATCCCCATTGGTACTTGAGAGATCCAGACTTCCCAAATCACCTAATACAGACCCTTGCTAATGTGCACCCTCCTTTTTCTTTTCCTTGTGTCACTCAATGGAATTCCATTGGAATTTATGGTTCTTCCCGTTGTTTCTTTCACCCCTCAGTATCTAACTTTACCTACCAGCAGACCCACAGTTTGTAAAGACAAATTTCTCATTCCATCCATCAATCAGTGGGATCCTTCCCATTTTTTCCTTCATCTCTCAGTGCTGGTTTTACCCACCAGCAGACCCACAGTTTGTTTGTAAAGACAAATTTCTCATTCCATCCATCACTCAGTGGGATCCTTCCCATTGTTTTCTTTCACCCCTCAGTATCTAACTTTGCCTACCAGCAGACCCACAGTCAGTTTGTAAAGACAAATCCCTCATTCCTTACACCCAGAATCCTGTCCCTGCTCCACGGGGGACACGCTGCCCCCCCAGCTCTGCCACCTGGAAAATTCTGTGCTGCTCCTTTGCCCTTTCATACTTTAATCATATAAAATAGTTCTTATTTATTGCACTTTTGAGACGCACAGCAGCCCTCACCTAAAATGAGAACATCACAACCTGAGCCCAGATGATGGTTTTATGATTTTAGATGTCTTGGTCTGTTAGAAATGCTGATTTCCAGAATGATTCATGACATACAAGCAGGGAAAATGATAAGTTAGAGGTTCTTCTGGCTGGAGTGATTGCATGAGGAGACTCTCAGGTATGAATTCTCTCTGTGGATATTCCATCACTCCAAATTATGTATTTGTTGCACTTGGGACAGCAAAATATCTAAAGGCAGTTGGAAAGGCTGAGTGCAACATGGAATAATTTGCAGGATAAAGGCAGGGTGTCCTTCACATACCAGGAAAAGGGTGGAGTTTATCACCCAACCCCAAACAATGGAGCTCAGCAGCTCTCAGAGCTGGGCCTGCTGTGATAAGGCTCCTAACAAAGAAATTCTCAGAAATTCCATAGCTTTGGGATTTTTCTGCCCAGCCAAGCCTGAAATAACTGGAATATGGAATAAGGAAAACCGGTTTGCCTCAGGCATGTGAAGTAAAAGCGTCCAGGCAGCTTTAATGGCAATTGAACTGAACTGGTTTAAAACCTCACTCGGCTTTGCTAAACCCTCCGGAGGGACTGAGCTTAAGAAAACAATTTTCAGCCAAACCCAACCTGACCACTTTTATCAAAAAAGGTTGTCATAAACTATCAGCAAAGGGCCATAATCCGTGGGAAATGTTCTCTCATCACCTTGGCTGGTTTGGATGAAAAGTGCCCTGCACAGGATGGTTTCCTTTCCTCCTTTGTTTACCTCAGTCAGGTCACTTTTCCCCCACATTTGAATAATTCATTCTGGAAGTGGTTTGTAATCATTCAAGGGGAGTTGAATGGAAAACAAAATCCTCCTGGGGCAACATGAATAGATCAAACATTCCTCTGCCTGCGTGGTGCAGAGTTTCCCATGTGGGCTGTCCTGTCTTTGTATTTGCTGTATTTTTATGTGCTTAGAAGGGGATTTTCCCTCCTCATTTCAACTCTGCCCCGCAGCTGAAGGCACAGCACTCGTGGTTTCACCTTTGCAGAGGTGATTGCTTCACTCCCTGACAGCTCAGCTTTAGCTGAAGGTAAACTGGTTCAGCTTCTGTGTGGAGACACACCTAAAAAAATAAACTCCAGCGTTCTGTCCTGAGTTAAACCCAGCGCTGGGACTTGTAGCGTGGACTAGAACCTGACCACACCAACAAGGGGTCACAAATAAATTTATTTTTTGGACAACAGATGCACAAAATATCGGCATGATCGCCGGGGCAGTGTGTGGAGTGGTGGTGGGGCTCTCCCTCCTTTTCCTGGTGGTCAGGCTGACAATAAGGAGGAAAGAAAAGAAGAGATATGAGGAAGAGGAGGCACCGAATGAAATCAGGTAACACCTTTTATTTAATCCCACCTCCCACACTCCCTTCTCGCGGTTTCCCAGGTCTTTGCACCGCGGTTTTAACTAACTATAAGCAGCTTTAAGTGTCTTCAGAGGTTGTTCTGAAAAGCTCTTAAATAGCTCTGAAATATCACCAGCAAATTTCTTGACTGTGAGAACCCTAGTGAAGACTTTCCAGAAAATTAGACTGAAATCCCCCCTCCTCTCCCCCGGGCAAATTAGCACAGACCTCAACCAACTCTTTTCTCTCACATTTGCAATTTTGGTATTTTGAAGCATTTGCATATTCTTTCATGGTGTTAAATTAAATCTGCTTGTCCGTTGTGGTTCTGAGAAGGTTTGGGGGGGTGGTTTTCTTTCCTTTCCTTCTTTTCTATTTCTTTTTTTCTTTCTTTTCTTTTTCTTTCCTTTCTTCCCTACTCTTCTTCCCTTCTTCCCCTCTTCTTTCCCCCTCCTTTCCCTCTTCTTTCCCCCCTCTTCCCACTTTCTTTCTGCCTTTTCCCTCTTTTTTCCCCTGCTTTCTCCCTTCTTTTCCCTTCTTTCCTCCCTCCTTCTCCCTTCTTTTTCCCTTCTTGCCCTTCTTTCCCCCTTCTTCCCCCCTCTTTCCCACCTTCTTTCCTCCTTTTCCCTTTCTTTCCCTCCTTCTTTCTTCCTTCTTCCCCCCTTTTTTTCCTTCCAATTGCAGCTCCTATTTGGCCCACAATGGAGCAGACACATTCTCTGAGCCCTCCTTGAGCCTTTTGAACAACTGTTCCCCCGGATTTAGCTCTGGGTGAGCACAGAGGGGAGCAGGAGCACCAGGAATGTTGACTCCTGTTCCTGGAGCTCATCTGTTCCCTGCCCAGAGCTCCCCTAAGCACAGCTTGGGCTCCAGCCAAGCCAGCCTAAGCTCCTCAGGAAGGAAAGTGCTGGAAAGATCTATTTCGCGGAATGAGTTTGAGCTGCTGCTGCCCTCAAAGAAACAAACCCTTGATCCATCTTCATGTCTATTTGAGCTCGTGTCACATCTCTGCACCATCAGGCACCTCTGTAATCCCTTCAGCTGCTGATCAGCCTGTGGCACAGAGACAATCCTGCTCATTTCTTCCCCTTTTCCTGTTCCCTTTCACATCTTGCCTTTCAGTTGGAGCCTCTCTCTCTGGTGTCACCCTTCCTGTTACATCCTCCCCCTCCTCCTGTCTCTCTTTCTGTCAGGACCCGGTTGTGGCGCTTCTCTCACTACCCACAGGGGTGGTTTTAAGTGGAAGAACCGGTTTGAGTCGTGCCCAGGCTTTTTATCGCTGTGGCTGAGGATTGCAGAGCACACAGCTCTACCTGCGCTGCCTGCTCTCACTCTTGGTGTTCACTGCACACACACAGAGCCGGCCGTGGGCAGCGTGTGTTTATTCCAAATTCATTTACCAACACTCTGCAGGGCAATGGGGACTTTAATCCATAAACTTACACAGCAGAGAGTTTGGACAATTCGCAGGATATTAAATTCAAGTCCCCCCTTCTTCCTCCGAGCAAATTAGCACAGACTTCAACCAACTGTTTTCTCTCACGTTTGCAATTTCGGTATTTTGAAGCATTTGCGTATTCTTTCATGGTGTTAAATTAAATCTGCTTGTCCGTTGTGGTTCTGAGAGAGTTTGGGGGAGGTTTTCTTTCCTTTCCTTCTTTCTTTTCTATTTCTTTTATTTTTCTTCCTTTTCTTTTTCTTTCCTTTCTTTCCCCCTTCTTCCCTTCTTCCCCCTTCCTCCCCTCCCCTTCTTGCTCCTATTTCCCCCTTCTTTCTCCCTTCTTTCCCCTGCTTTTCTCCGTTCTTTCCCCTCTACTTTTCCTCTTGTTTCCCTGTTCTTTTTCGTCTGCTTTCCCCCTTCCTTTTCCTCTTCTTTTCCCCTTCTTTCTCCCTTCTTTCCCCTCTACTTTTCCTCTTCTCTTCTTTTTCTTCTTGTTCCCCCCTTTTTTCCTCTTCCCTTCCTTTTCCCTCTTCTTTCTCCCTTCTTTCTCCCTTCCCCTCTGCTTTTCTGCCTTCTTTCCACCCTACTTTTCCCCTTCTTTCTCTTCTTTATCCTCTTCTTTCCCCCTTCTTTCTCCCCTCTTTCCCCNTCTTCCCTTCCTTTTTCCTCTTCTTTCTCCCTTCTTTCTCCCTTCCCCTCTGCTTTTCTGCCTTCTTTCCACCCTACTTTTCCCCTTCTTTCTCTTCTTTTTCCTCTTCTTCCCCCTTCTTTTTCCTCTTCCTCCTCCTGCTTTTTCCTCTTCTTTCCCCCTTCTCCCTCCCCTCTTTCTCTCACTTTTCTCCCTTCTTTCCCCCACTTTTCCCCTTCTTTTCCTCTTCTTCCCCCCTTCCTTCCCCATTTTTCTCCCTTCTTCCTCCCCTTCCTTTCCCCTTCTATCCCCCCTTCTCTCCCCCATTCCCGGCGATTTGCAGAGGGGTGACACAAGCTTTTTCCCGTGTTGTTTGATCCCTGTGCGTGTGTTCCCCGGCAGGGAAGACGCTGAAGCCCCCAAGGCGCACCTCGTCAAACCCAGCTCCTCTTCCTCGGGCTCCAGGAGCTCCCGCTCGGGCTCCTCCTCCACCCGATCCACAGCCAACAGTGCCTCCCGCAGCCAGCGGACTTTGTCCACCGAAGCCACCCCTCACCTGACCCCTCCCCAGCACAACCAGCGGCTCCAGGACAGGAAAGAGCCGGATCCAAGGAAAACGGACTGCAGCAGCGCGGTGAGGATGGCAGCGCCCGCGGTGACGGTGCCCGCGCAGAGCCGCGCGTTCCAGACCGTGTGAGCATCCCCAGCTCCAGCCACCGCGCATCGCCACGGTGGCCACTCCTCCCACGGTGGCTACTCCTCCTCCTCCTCCTCCTGGCCACCTCAATGTCAGCCACCCACGGATGTGGGTTATTCGCACCACCAGAAGCCCTCCCGCTCTAGTTCTCTCTGAGCAACTTCCAGCACTGAGGTTCTGATGCAGGCTTAAGTTGGAGGAAAAAGGGAGTTTCTTTTTAAATTAGCTTTTTTTTTTT
>VZTT01020107.1:8336-23713 GCA_013400855.1 Buphagus erythrorhynchus | reverse complement strand
GAGTACTACACGGTGGACGCAGGGGAACAGGACATTTCAGGCAGTCAAGGCACCAGGTCAAGACCTGGCAGCTTGCTCCCAAGTTCAGAGGTTCCTCCTCTAGCTCCATGTTGTTGGACATCTCTGTAGAGTACCTCANCACTGTACATTTTGAACTGGCAGATTTAACTGTAAAAAATCCAACCCACAACTTATTAAAGAAAAAAATCTTATTACTAAATAGTAACTCTGTACAGGTCCATCAGTTTGAATTCTCAATCATGTATCAGACAGCAATGACTTCCACTGTTCAGCCCTCCAGGGTAGCTGAGGAGATCTGTGTTCAAGCTGTGGTCTATGACTCACCTGATGAACAGCTGAGGATCTGCACTTCTATACTCTCTAAAATGTCAGCTGGGGAAAGTTATGGGGCAGCATGAGTTAAAAAAAAATAATCAGAAGGGTGCCAGGCATTAGGACATAGCGTAGTTCCCAAGGTGGCAGAAGGCACTCAGGGAGGCCGAGGAAGAGTGAGAAAAGGACTTCCCAGCTCATTCTTACAAAGCAAGTGGCTTGGATGAATTAGGCTCAAGGTTTTTAACTTTAAATATCTGCATGTCTCATGTAGAAAATGCCATTTTCTTATCTCCTCACAGCTCTTGATTGAGATAGAGCAGGAGAAGGAGAAGCACTTGTCCAGCAGCAGCCAGCCTCAAGTGCAGGAAGCAGCTACAGAGGAATTTTTTTAAATAGTCATCTCTTTCAGCATCAGAGCTTTTATGCAAAACCAATTAATTAAAAACTAAGAAGGGAGCATGAGAGTAGAATGCACAAATGCTTAGAGATAACTGCAGAGGCACCAGTCCCATTTCAGGGATTTCCTCTTTTTAAGGTGACATCCTAAACCCTTTACTTCTGCAATACTGCCCAGCTTGCTTAAAGTTCTCCATTTCCCATAAGTTTTGGCATGTCACCAGCTTTCTGGTGACAACTGTAAATGCATTTACAGAGAAAGGGGCAAGACACTCATTATTTTTATCGGCCTCCCACAGCAGAAGTTGAAGTGCTAGGGAAATTATGTAGTTTTAAATGTATTTATTTTTGAAAGTTTTAAATCAAAACAATTTCTGACTGGTATGTTCCTCTCAGTTGGAATAATAAAAAATAGTGGTTGGGTCATAGCTAGATTAGCTGGAGGTAACAGTCTCTCTGTGTCTCTTTCCCTTCCTCTTTCTTTAATAGACCTGAATGTTTTTATCCTCTCCTTTTTGTTTTTTTTCCCCACTTTGGTGTAAGGCCTAATATAGTTATGTTTATACAGTCAGCATAACATCATGTTGTTACCAACATTTGCAGTTTTCTTTGAAATTTCTCCAGGCTGCAATGCTTGTTCTCCGTCTCCAGTTATTAATCTTATGTTGAAACTTGGAGCAATAGGCAAAAATCATCAGCCAACAGTGCTGTGGCCATAGCTGTACTGGCTAAGAGGATGATACAGCTTCCCTTTTTGTGCGTGTAACAAGCAGATTGTCATTTGCATTCCTTAGGAAAAATATGAGTTTCCTGAAATGCACAGTAGTTACTAAACTGCTTTTTTAGGACAGACAAAAAGAGTTGGAATCAAATTCTACCCTATTCCCTTTGTCTTTCTCTGCCTCCAAATATTTCCATTCACCTATATTGAGATATTCTGTTTCCATTTAGGCTTCCTCCAAAAAAGATTTAAATTTACAAAAGCGATGCAGTGTGTCCTTTTAGTGGTATTTAAGGTCATATTATCGGAACAGTTGAAGATTCAATTTTGCATGACTGTTCTGGAAAACCTAGCCACTGGTTTAGATATTCAAAGGGGAGCTGACCCAGTCACAGAGTATTTCTAGCGAGGTGTTATTAAACATGACCTGCTTCTCAAAACAGTGCATCCTTCCAGACCTAGGTCCCTGGATACATTAGCTGATATCTGAAGAAAATGACTGGGCAGAACCTGATTTCTAAGTTTATTTAAGAGCTACTCTGTATTCTGACCTGAAATTTCCTCTTTTGTTTTCCAGTGAAATACTGTTTCTTTTATCAATTTTGCCTTTTTCTTTTTGCTTGAAAAGGAATACCAGCCTGCACAGACTTGGAGATAGTTGGTACATTGATGATAGGACACAAAGGACATATGTTCAAATGTCTGTGTGTTTTTTCCCTATATGAATTTCATTACTACGTTGACACTACTTCGTTCACTGAAGAGGACATGTTAAGTGTTCATGGATACTGTAAGTCAGTTAAACATATCTAGTACTTTCCATTCTAAAACCCCACTTTCAGAGTTTGCAGTTTTTATAACTTAAACACCAGCATGTGGGCCAAAATAATATTAGTGCAACCTCTGACAGTTTTACCCCTTAGGCCCCTGAATGAGATCCATCTCATACAAATTTTGGCAAGAGACAGACAGTGAGCCCATAAGAAAGCTCAGGAGGCTTTCTTGTAGCCTCCTGTATCTCTTGTTGAGATACCTTTTTATTACAGCTCAGTTAACCACTTTGTATTTGGAATAAGGCTAACATGCTTAAAGACACACACTGATTGAGGAGAGTAAAAAATAAATGTTGAATAGAACTGCCCATTCATCAAGCACTGTCTGCTCTGTTTGGTGAATATAGTAGTGTCCCTTGAATAAAAATAGTGAAAATCACATCCCCAGACAGCAACCAAAAAGCGACCGAGCAGAATTTTATTCCATCCTGCTCAGTATTTAACAACCAGCTTAAAAGGGTCTTTGAAGAAGAAGATAGGGGCAATGACTACTCTTTGAAGGTAATAGCAAAGCTGTCAAAGCTGTTAGTCTACTCCTCCTTTGAATGAAAACCAGAGAAAAAAGTAGTTAGGTTACTCCAAGTGGAGCTTAATTGTTAAGCCTTTAGTTCCTGTATTTCTGATCCACCACTGACTGAAATTATTCCAGGTGGGGTAAGACATAATAGTGACTACTGTATGTGAGTAGCTTCCAGCTTTGCTTTAAGGTTGGTATAGGGGAATATCTGCTGGTGGGAATAAACTAAAAGTAGGCTGCAGTCAAGCCATCAGCAATTTAGGGGAACAGCCTAGACAGCGATGGTCAACTTTGTAGGTCATCGGTATGTGTTCAGCAGATGTCCCTGAGGAGACTGTGTTAGTGTCCAAGACTTCACTAATTGGAACACTGCAGTTTCCAGACAGTGCTGTAACCAGCTCAAATGTGAACTCTCTCCTTACCCTTCCCCTGCCCCATGTTTCAATCCACAGAAAGATTAACCTAGTGGGAATAAGCACACCACAGAGAGGCTTTCAACTTCAAACAACACCTGGTACCCTATGGCAGTGAAAAAAAATTATCCTCAAATAGTCTGCCCTATTGTATTGTCACAGCTGTTGCTATTATTGTTACTATCTTTGTCATGGTCAATTTTTTTTTTATTTTTATAAGAATCATTAATACCACTTATTTTCTTTTATTTAATATATGTTCAGACCAAATTCCTAACTTTCATATGATTTTCAGAACTTACTGGAAAATAATGTTTCAACACATTGCTATATCCTGTGCCAGTACTTAAAGCATAATGAAGTAACTCTCTTATACCAGTGCATGACTGTAGAACTTTCACTGTACTCACTCAGCATTAAATAACTTCCTTGCAAGATCCATGTTCTGCCTGCTTTTTCACTATTTCAAACTACCAGATGTCTCCTAAAACCTGCCCCATTCAGGCATCTGCAAGGTCAATAAGTTTGCGTAAGTGGGAAGCCAGAAATTGATGCAATGAGTCAAAACCTGGTCTCATTTACACATGTATTAAAAGAAATCTCTTCTCCGTGATGTGAGCTGTGATTTTGCCTCATTTCTGAATCTCAGGAACTTTTGGGTCAGGTACATTGTCAGTATGCAGTTATCTGATTCCTGGCATGCACTAGTTTTGAAATAGCCACGGTTCTCTGAGTGATTTAGTGTAATGAGGAAGAGAAACCGAAGAAAGAATTATTCTGTGGGGAAAAAAAATACGTGTCTTGCAGAAATGCCATTTTCAGAGCTGGAGATATGGTGGTTAAGCATAAATACAGCATAAATGCTGCTTCTCCAAGCTCCGTAGTTATTCCTCAATGGGAGGAAGGGAGACACAAGGAAATTTTTCCCAAGCTAGCCCCACCGTAAACCAAGTAGTTAGAACTGCAAATAGGTTGAAGATTGGAGCTTTTGGTAGTTACAGAGATTTCATTTTGATTTAGAGACTTCTTGTAGACTCAAGTGTGTGACTGAAATACTTCTCTTTGAAGCCTCTACTTAGCTACTCAGATATAAAAATATAGCACTCAGCAATGGAAATACAGTGTTATTCTTTTGTAATTGTCTTACTCATTTCCACATACCACAGATTTCTGTTCTGAAAAAGTTAGTTTGATTTTTGAAAGCAACACAGATGCTTCACATGCATTTTGCACATCATTTGGGGGCACAGTTGTTTTGACAAATGTGTATCTTCTGTGATCACATGGTTATAACATGTAAGGACCAATACCCACCTTGTAAAGTTAACAGCAAAATGGCTGGAAGAGCATAACATAACCAGCAGGAAGGACTGTGAGACTGTCTGCCTTTTCACAGCTAAATCTTAGGAGTAACTTGGTACAGACCAGCATGAGAGCAGAATTAGACCCGGTATAAGCACTGATGTGTTGCATAGGCCAACTGTCATTTTCCTTTTTTCATTCTGCCCTATAAAAGTAATGAAAAACTGTGAGGGAACTACTCTTTTCTCAGTGCCAATTGTTGATCACCAGGAAGGGTGATTCAGCATTTCATCATGAGTAGTAAAAGCACAAAGCCACAGAAGTCAATAATGGTTTGGGCACATGTAATTGAAAAGAAACTGTAACTGAAAAAATCCTCACAGCACACTAATCCAGGTGCAACCATGAAGGAAATAGAAACAAACAGGCATGTGTTCTTCCAAGAAATCCTGTGTTTGCTAGGAAAAAATACCCCAGAAAAAGAGGATGGAAAGGATGGCTGCACACAACGAAAGGTGGCTGAAAGGAGCAACAAGTGGGGAGCAGGCACTGACCCCACTCCCTTGAAGTCCCTGGGGCGCACCACACACTCAACCCTAATCTCTCCAGCAGTCTCTATAGGAAGGTGGGAAGGATCTCAGTTCCCTGTCCTAAAAGAAGCACCACAGGTGAAACATCTGAGCCCAGCTCATGGCTACCTCAGCCTGTCTTATCTGGCTTGAAAGTGGCCAATCCAGACACCTCTTCCTCTGCAAGTGGAACACAAGGCTTGGGTTTTGGCACCAACTTGATGAAACCTTCCCTTAAGTGCTTCTTTCTGAGGTAGCACTTTGCCGAATGAAACTGGCAGCATGTACATGGTGTTGACTATTCAAATAACCAGTGAGCTAAATGAGTACTCTAAGATGTGGGATCTTTCTGACTGATATTTATCATGTCTGACTAATGAGAGCTGGTTAAAATGTCATGAGTGTTTAGTGGTTTTTCTTACCTCGTTTCCTACTCATTCTCACAATAGATATAATGAACAGATACGTTGTTTACTCATTCTGTTTACACAGTCCTGTAGGGATAAAAGAATTGCTGCAGTGTCACTGCTTCTGCACAGTTTAGGAAGTGTTATGGTTGGATGAATAAAAGTGACTGTTCCTGCCTGGAAGCAAGCAGACTTGGGTCTGTCATTTAAGAGTAGGTCCTCACTGAAGCTAATGCAGAGCTACATTTGTCCTAGTGGGAGAATTCTGCTTCTTTAAAGCAAAATTTCTGCTGTAGCTCTCCTACCTGTGACACATAACTTTTCCACTGACAAGGGAGGAAAGCATGGTCAAACTCGTGGCACCCTAACTGCCCCACTCAGGGGCATGCAAGGAGCCCTCCCTGCACCCTCTGAGTGCTGGCCCATGATGGTGAGAGCAGCAGTCCCTGGGAGCAATTGTCAGTATTGTTTTGAGCATGTGTAATTGAAAAGAAACTACAACTGAAAAAATCCTTACAGCACAGTAATCCAGTGCAACTATGCAGGAAAACAAACAGGGATGTGTTTGCCTATGAGTGGGCGATGGCAAGGGTTAACCCTCTCACACATGCCTGGAGCTACCTCTCACCCACAAAACCTGCGCCTCCGCTGACGGCCCAGCCCCCCAGAGCTCCAAAGCCTGGGTGCTCCTTCAGTGGCTCCCTCAGCCATGCACAACCATGCCAAGACCTTTCAAAGGGGTTTTGCTTGGTGTTCGTGGCGCAGAGACGCTGTTGGTCAGATTATCATATAGCAGAGCATAATGTAATATATATCTAAAGGCAGCAACAGCCTGGGAAAGAGCCTGGGGGACAAATTCCTAAAATGGAGAGGCTGTAAAAAAAATGGGTGTGCTAATGTGCATTTTTAGAAGTAGGAAAGGCAAAGAATGCTGTCAATATTTGCTCTACTGCAACTGACCCCATCAGTTCTTTCAGGTCACTTGTTTAAATGGATGGAAACTATTGATTTTGTCTAATTCAATCTTTCCTGTGTATTTCACAGGGACAAATGCTAAGCACGGACTGCGCTGTAAGGCTTGTAAGATGAGCATCCACCACAAGTGTGCAGACAGTATCGGACAGCAGCGTTGCATGGGCAAGCTGGTAAGTAAGCAGCCCAGGGCAGCTTGTGCTGGAGCCACTTCAATTGTGTGCCTGAACCCCAGGTGTGCATTTAGCTTCTGCATTAACAGAACCCACACCAGATCACTTCACTGAGGTGGGTGGGAAAAGTGAAGCCAGGTGGTGCCCTGTTGTCAATTTGGGCAATTGCTGCTGCTGCACAAGAATGCAGCAAAACAAAACCAAAGCACAAATCTTGTCTGTTTTGTGGATGTTGAAATACAGTTACAGAATAAAAATTTAGCTAGCTAACAGAATTAATTACCTTGATTTCAACTCTGCTTGCTGTGGTGTAAACCTCTCAAAGAATGCTATAAATTAATCACAGTATTTCAGTAGGGTTTAACAAATGAAAAATCCTTCAAATTATGTTTTATTGTTTTCTCCACTGTTAGGGCTTGAATAAAAAAACATAATTCACCTCAAAAAGATAACCAAAGGATATTTCACAGTAAGACACTACAGAGTTTGAAGCAATCTCTCATCAGGAGAGGCTGGGGAGAGCCTGCCTCTATATGGACACAGCACTTTAGTGCCTGGGTTGCCTTCTGAGCAGCAAAATCTCATGACTGGCAATGGCAGTGCATTGTGTCTGAGACAATTCTAACCCACCTTGTTGACTGTTAGGGGAATATGGTTCCTTTTGGTTACTTTTGGGAAAAGAACTTGGAAAAATGCCAATAGGAATATGAAAAGTGAATACGTAGATTCATGTTTCAGATGTTCTCAGATTTGTTGCAACTTGAAGGCACTTGAGACAACTATAAGGTAAAACCAAACAGTGTTACTGTGTTAAGCGATGGGAAAATGCAAGCACTGACTTCAAAAGTGCTACAAACCCCACCTTTCACTGGAATGGTCTTTTCTGTCTAAGAGTGTTCACTGAAAGCTATTGTTGTTTATATCCCTGAGGCCAGTCTTTCTGTATCTAAACCATAATCATAGTTCTAGTATGAGGCATTCTGGTATAGGAATTTGGTCTGTGAAGAGCTGAATGACAAGCCCTGAGCAAGGCAAATATTATCGCATGTTAATTAATTCATGCATTTCTTGATTCCAGCCTCAGCTTTTGTGGTTACTAGTTTACAAAAACAAAACAAATAGAGACTAAATTTACAGCAAAGTCACAGGAGTTTTGTGAGTTCATGCTGATGCTCAGTCTGAATCTAGCTTGGAGGTAAACAAAGGCTGAAGGATCTGGAACTTATTCCTATAAGACTCCAAGATTATCAGTTCCCTCAGTCTTTTTCAGTCTTTTCTGCAGCTCATTACCTGAAGAACTAGTTGTCTATCAGATTTTGATGTACACTGAACAGAGGATATGGAAAATATACACATCTCTGCAAATCTTCCTCACTTCTCACTGTGACTGGAAGTTCTCACAGCCTGCAGACATTAGAAATTAGAGAGACCATTTGTGAAATTCCAATGCCTTGGAGGCATTCATTTTAAGTACTAAGCATTTGCCTGAATTGAGATACATTTTTATTACAGCTCAAGGCAAACTTGTTTTTGCTTTTTCTCCCTCCAGCCAAAGGGATTTCGACGGTACTACAGCTCACCACTACTCATTCACGAACAGTTTGGCTGCATCAAAGAAGTGATGCCTATTGGTAGGTTCTGACTACTTTTCCATTCAGTCTTCCTTTGGCAATGCTCTGCAACAGCAGTGGCAGACTCCCAGCCATGGTATTTACCCTCAACAGCCGTCCAGCTCCTTTTGGTGACTGGATGCCCTTCTGCCATCTCAGGAAAGGACCACTTCAAAGATACGAAGCTGGAAGAGGAGAGGGTGTGTTCATTGTGTGTTTCACTCAAAACCCTGTATGCATACCTCCTAGCAATTACCCTGTTTATAATAACAACTAGCTGAAATCAAGGTTGGTAACTTAGAAGTGAAGAAACACTGAAATACTGAGATGAGGATCTGAGCTAGGAAGAAAGAGATAAAAGACAGGGCAATCAAAACAGCAGGGGGTACTCAAATCACTGGTCTGGCTTCTGAGGGGTGCTGCTAGTTTCCTGTCCTTTTTCATCCATATTTTTTACTTTCCTCATGTTTTTCCTTATTGATCATGTCTACGCATTGTCTGAGTACTTTGAAGACCACTCTTTTCTCACTGTAATACCAAATTTCTGAAAAGAAACATTTTGAAATGGATAAGTTAAGTTTATTCTGGAAAATATTTTTTCCCACTAGTACTCTAACCAGTCAGACCTGGAAGTGCAAAAAATCAAAGCTAAAACTAGGCAGTCAGTTTAAAACTACTTGTCTGATCACATTTGCATTGTTACTGTCAGCAGTTTTAAAAAATTTAATTACAAGTATTTCATCTAAGTTTCTTTTTCTAAAAAACACCCATCATTTTTATCAGAAGTAATAGAAACATTTTGAATAAACTCTGGCTAAAAAATGAGGCATGCTTTGCTAAAATCAAAATCAAAATCCAAAATCTGTTCTATTTTCTCAGTACTTTGGCTAAAATTTCCCTCCTTCTACATAGTGCTACAAATATGTCATATTCCACATGCCTATGGCCTAGTGTCACAAGGGACGTTGAGGTCCAAGAATGCAATATGTAGAAGATAGTTTAAACTGAATTTGCTTGTTCCCAGTGAAGACATCCATTTCTCTTCCATGGGAGATGATTTTTGTGGCTAGCTGTGAGGGAAAGCTACTGTTGAGAGCAATCCAAGAAGTTACTGATAGAGACAAATATGGATTAGAACCTCTTGGTACTTTGTCTTCCTTACCTCCACATAGGTAGCATCAGTGATGATTAGGGAAGGAGAATAGCAGGTGACGAGAGACAAGGCAATGGCCAAAAATGGAAATGCCAGTATGAGAGGAGAATGATCTTTATGGGACTAGAGAAGCAGCAGAAAATTCCATAGCAATTCCATTAAGTTCAACACTCACATTTTATCAGGATAGTCTCTCAAATAGTTTCTAAGCATACAGCTCAACCTCTTGGTGGAGGCAGGTGTTGCTCCTGTTAAGCAGGAACATGACCAGAAATATCCTCAAGATATTAACTGGTGCACGTTTTGCTCCTTCTGTTGCAGCCTGTGGAAATAAGGTTGACCCTGTGTATGAAACTCTCCGCTTTGGGACTTCTTTAGCACAGAAAACCAAAAAGGGAAGTTCTGGAAGTGGGTCTGACTCTCCCAACAGAAACTCTGTAAGTATCCCACATCTTTCTTCCATTTTCTTTCTGGAGGAGAAACAGATATTCATTCACATGAGCTTGTGTCAGATTTCACAAAACTTGTATTTCAAACTGTAAAAAAACCCTAAAATCTTACTCTTAGCTTCCGTATTGAGACCAGAAAACTTGTTATCTTTGCCAATTCAAGTTTTACGTATCTTTTAGATGACTCTTACGAAAAAGAGAGACGTACTAATTAAATTAGTAAACTGTTTTTATCAGATTGGGAAAGGAAATATTAATCTTTTTATTTTACATATCTGTATAGAAGTGTAACAGAGATATTGAACTGTCAGGCTGAAGTAGGTGCATAGTCCCTGTTGTTGATGGTGGCCATTTGCCCTTCATACAAGTGATAATGATGAGTTGGAGCCCTCAGAACCTTGATTTAAAAGTACATGACCCCAGTACAAGCCCAGACAAAATTAAGACACTGCTTCTGCAGCAAAGCAAGGGCCTGGGACCTCCACCTCTGTCCAGTGCAGAATCATGAGGGAGGCATTACAGATCAGGGCTTCTCTCTCCAAACTCCAGTATAGTCTGGTGTGATTAGGTTGTTGTATTCAGACAGGGAAGTTTTAACCTTAATGCTAATATTTTTCATTCACTCTCTCAAATCGTAAAAGTCACTTTCTTAAGGACCATGGCAGAAGAGGTAGAGAACAGGAGAAGTGATAGTTCCTTTGGCCCTGCCTTTGCTATATCCATACCTTTTTCAACAGTAACAATTGCCAATTTCTTCCTTACAGAAGTGGTTATTTATCCTAGTATTTGGATCCACAAGATCAGGAGCTCCTTCCTGGTGTTGAAAGAACATTTCCTACTCTCTCAGCCTCTCATAAACAGGCGCTTACACCTGTTTGAAGTTCTCTTCCATTCCCAAGAGATCCTCCCCACTCCACCCCTCCCCCCTCAAAAAAAAAAAAAATCCACACCTGAATCCACTGGAGGCTAAAGCTGATTGTCTTCTCTAAAAATCAGACTCACATTATCTGACAATCTCTTCTGCACACACCTCATAAAACAAATCACTGGGCACAGAGACATGATGAGAGTTGGCCTCCAGGTCTCAAAGCAAATACTTATATGCTTAATATTAAGTCATGTTAATATCTGTTTATGTTTGGTACAACATTTTGCTGGCATTTAAATACATGCTCACTCACACGGCTGACCTGTAATCTCAGGTGGTATAGGTGGACTCTAAACAGGCATCAATTCATGTCAGACGGGAAAGAAGACAAACTAATTTAAGCAAGAACTAAGTGAAGCCTGCAAGAGATTTATTAAGGGACATGTCCTCTATCCACCCCCATTTGTGCCTTAACAGGAATTTGCTAACTCCCCTTTTTTTTTAAACCCAAAGTGACTCTACCTTCTGTCACATTATTACGTTTCTTTATTTCAATTATTTAATATCCTTCAAAACAAAATTTCTACAAATGTAATTATTTCTTTTTAAATCAATAAAGTTTATGTTGAATTATAAATGAAAACTCAAGCATAGAGATCAGTAATGCTGTGTCAGCTTCCTCTAGGGAGCTGATCACAACTTCATGAGGTGTACGTGTAGAATTAGGAATGCAAGTTCATTACAGGAATTTCTCCAAGGTATTGAAGCTGAGAGAGAATGTAGTATGTGTCAGCATACAGGAAATAGAAAACATTAGAGAATTGAATAAGCAGACCTGAGAAACCATACATTTTGCCAGCACAAGCTTGTGGTTTGAGACAAGGATAAAAAACAGGATCGACACAACCCTGAACAAAATGGTGGAGCTGTGGACCGTAAAAACTGATGTGTGACCTGGGAGTAGGTACTGACCAGTGACTTCAACAGGGATGTGGCACAGAGCCCTTAGAAGCACATGTGGGACTAACTCAGAAGGATTACGACCTTTCTCTAGTGATCCTCACTTCTGGGCTGCTCTGCTCCTCTCCAAGCAGAAGCAGCAATGCAGCTGTAAGGCTGTGCTGAGTCCCAGCCCTGGGATATGGAATGTGCTTCAAGGTTCTGCCATGTCACCAAACTAGGGACACCAGGGACACGGGGACACCTGGGATATTACTTCACCTTGCAGGTGATATCCAAGCTGTCCAAGGCCTCGCTCTGGGTCAGCACAGTAAAGCTGCTCCTGCTGAAAGTTAAAAGCGAAGGTGACAGGCCTAGGAGCTGTACCTTGCCCCTACAGCCATGAAGCCTTCATACTGCATGCAGTTCATGTCTCTGCAGAAAGTAGAGACAACCACCTTCCTCTAAACTAGCCAAAGTATTTTAAACATGACTGAGCTGTGTGGACGTATTCACTGATTTTTCCGCCCTTATTCTGCATTTCCCATAAAAGAAAGTATCCATATGCTACAGATTTACTACCTACTGCTTGCTTCAAAACTGCTTCCTGTAACCCACATTTATACAAAAAGTCACTTGAGGTATGTAAATGTGAATCTAGTTCATGTTATTTTTTTGTGGATCAGCTCCTCTCAAAATCAGCTTTGCACCTCTATAATTTCTATTAGACCATTTGTCATGTAGTCATTCAGTGAAAAATCATTAAAGGTAAATGAGGTTGCCTCAGAAGGTTTTGGATGAGGTATATACTGAAGAGACAGTCACTTCACATCCCATATGCACTAAAACTTAACAAAATAACATTTATTGCTAATCAGCAATAATGAAGCTGGTCTGTGAAAACCAAGGAACATGTTGTAGAAATGAGCTGAAAAATAGCTGGGAGTTAGTGTTTCAACAAAGCCAGTCTTTCTCTTCTTGACCCAGCAACCAGAATCCATGGATATGCTCTACACTGGATCTGTGTAAATTTTGCTATTGCAGTGCCTCCTTGTCCATCTCTGCGCAAGATGCAAGACAAACGTGACCTGCTGTGAAAGGCTGAGTCTAAAAACAAGAAACAACAGAGCAGCAAACTATATATTCTTAAAATATCAAGGGAGACAAGATAGCCACAAAACACCTGTGGCACAAATCTACTTTCAACCCCTTTGTTCACTGGTTTCCTTCATGGAGAATTAGCTAGGAAAGTACTAGATAGGAGAAATAAAATTGTGAAAGTACTTCCTAAAAAAAGCTTTGTTGTCAACACTAGTAAAAGGGGGAAAACCCAACATCTAAAATCTATAAAGCAATTCAGATTCTGCTCCCTAAACAAAAACAGAAATGTTCCTGTGATTCAGGCACAGGACTGCAAAACAATAGAGCAAGCTGTGTGTACAGTACAATTGTAAAATGTCATACAATAACATTAAATCCTTCTTGTGACTTAAAATCTGTGAACTAGAAACAAATAAAGCTTAGGAACAGTGTAAGTATTTACATTTATTCAGATTAGAGAAAGCACTTGACTCATGTTCAATCTTTGGGTTTTTTCTGGTTATAAAAGATGTAGAGAGTTCAACGACTAAAGTTTTATTAAGGTCACACTCACACAGAGTTGTTTGGAGCAGCTTCTCATTCCTGTTGGGCTATACAAGGAGAAGCTGGCTACCCAACCAAGGAATCAGGTGCTGTATTTAGAGTATACTTCTGAGACTTGAGATTATGTTATCCCACATTTTCTTATACCCTGGAACACTGGGTCCCTAATCATGACTGACATTAGTATGATACAAAGAAGAAATCGTAGTAATTCTAAAAGCAACAGTTAGGTTTCAATTTCCCTAACCATACTGGCCAAATGACTGTTTAAAAAGAAAATGAGGGCAGATATTTAAAGACTGACTTCATCCACTCCATTGCACTCTAGTTCTTTCTTTTACAGAATTTTAACAGATTTTAAATGACCCTTACATTACAGTTCTTTTACTGAATAATGTATTCAGGGCTGATATATTAAAATTCAGTAGTTTCAACTAATCTTCAGTCTCCCTGGATGATAGCTATTTAGTATATCTGCAGAATCTGTAAATTCCCTCATGCCCTTTCTGTCTTCTACAGAGAAGCACATTGCTTAATATAATCCTTTGTTCCTTAACTTTTACTTTATTTTATACTGCAGAAATCTTTTGTGCTCCAGACTCCAAACTTGGTCTGGAATTCTTTTCTGGGATTACACTGCTCCTTGTGCAGTAGGTATGTGTTGTGCATCACCAGATCCAATTTTTCCTTTCATCCCATTAGGCTGATTCTGCTCTGCTGTGACACCACTCAAGTACTGCATTTCCCAAAGACTCTTGCTGTGATTTTATTTCACTTCATCAGTCCCTTTT
Organism: Buphagus erythrorhynchus; assembly: GCA_013400855.1. Lineage (NCBI taxonomy): Eukaryota > Metazoa > Chordata > Aves > Passeriformes > Sturnidae > Buphagus > Buphagus erythrorhynchus. Next base: position 9,620 of record VZTT01020107.1, on the reverse strand, counting down.
TCTGGCTTATCCTGTCTTATTTGCTGTTTCTGTCCCTGCAGACAGCTGACTTGGTGGAGGTTCCAGAGGAAGGCAATAGTTCTGCAGGCACCCTTGACATAAGCAGAAAACGCAGCAACAGTGGTGAGTGCCCTCCAGGCCAGGACAGCACCTTCAGGTTTAAAAGCCCATGGATAGCCTGTTTCAGGTGGGGGGTTATGGCATGTCCAGGTTTTAGCAGTGTTCTTGTTTTCAAAGCTAGAGGTGAGTTGGTGCAAGAATTTGGGGAATGTTTTTTGCCATTCAGATGAAATTGAAACCACCACATTCCTTAATGTGGTGTGTCAAAACTGCAGCTAGACAAGGTTCAGGTCCATTCCTGATCTCCTATCTTTACTTCATGACTGTAGACTTAATATATTCATTTCCACATAGGCAAAGTGAAACCAAAAAAATACTTTATTTTCCATATGTTTGATTTTTCCACATGATTTTGTATATCATAACCTTGTTGGGACAGGAGATGAATCATAAAAGTCTTTGTATCTGTAAAATACANAAAGTAATGGTTTTTTACAGCATTGGCTTGATGAAATTTGAAAACCAGCATAGCATCAAGAGTTTAATAATAAAATCTCAGCCACTAAGAGTTGATGTTTGTGACCCTGTTCTTTAATTCAGTCATGGTGGTAGAAGTCATAAACAAAAAGAGTTATTGCTCAGCACAACTTCAGGCCCAAACCATCAGGGCAACTTCTCTAACAGCAACTGAAATCTGCTTTACTGAATCTCACAAGATGTACAGAACAAAAACCAACCACACTGAGCATAACTTTTTTTCTTCATGTTACCCCCAGTGCTCTTCACATACTGCTACCAATTCATGTAGGTGAAAGGCCAGCTTCAGCTGTCTCTTTCTATATTATGCCACCTCCCTATTCCTTTCCTCCCCTCTTGGTCCTATCATCTCTCCTTGCTGTGTTCAATCATTTCCTTTCTCTCATTTTGTGAACATCTCATCCATATTATCTGATTTCTCTTGAAAATTTTGTTTTCTGTCTTGCAAGTGCAAGTTGACCTTACCTCGTTAAAGACAGAGAATTCAGCCTGCACCACATTGTTTAATCCTGCCCACCTGAGCTTAAATCAACCCTGTTTGAATGTTCAGATAACTTTTTATTTCTTTGCAAGTCAATAGTTTCATTTCTGAAACCCAAAGAAACTTTTTCTCTGAGATCTGTATTTGCTGAATGCACAGAAAAGCATTCAATGAACTTACTTAAAGAGATTAGTTGAAATCCTCAG
>VZTT01020106.1:45721-59422 GCA_013400855.1 Buphagus erythrorhynchus | reverse complement strand
TTCAGATTATAATCCTTTTTTCTTTCATGAGGTTTTAAGGATTTTCTTTAACAAAATAACTTACATACTTTACATGGTTTTGATTTCATGGACAAAATGTAGACACTTCCAATGTAAATATGGAAGAAATTCCAGAATTTCAAAGTCCACTCAATTTCTATATTTACTGTATTACGTCATTTTTACAAATTTAAAGACTGCCATGGAAACTCACTAAACCACATTAAAATGCAAAATTAAATTTTAAATCAATGAGTCTTGTGGTTTAATAACACCCCATAATGAAGTAAGTACAAAGTAAGACTTCACTGTCTCTCAAATTCTCCATCACAGAAGACTAAGGTTATTACTTTGGGTTCTTCTCATTTTCCTGAAGTATTTACTTTTCAGACTTTAAATCTCTTTAAAACATCTGAAGTTATTTTCAGACCCCTCATACGCTTGGAGACAAACATAACTAAAGAGAGACACTACTCTGAGGCTCCCTGGAGCTCAGTGTTTCTCTAATAGTGGTCTATATTGTTGGTACTTGGATTAGCTTGTGGTGATGGACCCTTAGAGGTGTACATCATTTCAGCCAAGTCTGTGACTTCCATTATAAATGGAGTTGCTGTTTTCCCCATTGTCAAATAATTAATAATTTTCAGTTATTTCTAAAACTAATTGCATGGTTGAATTAACAAATGAGCTTATTTTCAGAACAAGAAGAATCAATACTTACTGTGTTCGCTGTGCAATAAGCAGCTCATTCTTTGCAAATTCAAAATCTTTTGGACCATCATGCAAACACGAAGTCCCACAAGAAGGTGTTTTAACTTTCTGAACCTCTGCTGGATGATTAAACCTGAAATAATGATCTCCCCCAAGAATCACTCGATCACCCTATTGGGGAAAAAAAATTCTGCTGAACCCTTCAGATTGATGAACAAATTTTCAGTGCTTAAAACATGCAGATGAAGCTAGGAATCAAAGAGGAAGAGACAAATATTTATGGTTACAGAGCGTTCTCAGAAAACCTGCAGTCTGAAGCTGAGATATTAACAAAGCAAAGAATCCCACACATGCACAAATTACTATTACCAGATCAATTACTTACATGATGCAGAATTGTTGGGTCCAAAATGCATTTCCCATTTACGTATGTCTTGGCTTCTCTAAGTGGAATAATACTTACTTTGCCAACAGTATTTTTAATAACACTGAAAACAAGAAACGTTTGCAGTATTAGTAGCTCATGATAATTTCAACTGATATTTCTTAATAGACTGAAATGCAGGCTTTAGATGTTACTGTTTTCCTAGATATGTATTGTCTTCGTACTATTTAGGTGCAACACACAATTAATGAATGACAACCTATATTTTGGTAGAGAACCTATATTTATATCTAGGAATCCACTGCTAGAAAATTACTGCAATAAGATAATGCGACTTTCATGCTTTTAGTTATTGATTAGTTACATTTCTTATAGCATTTTTTGGAGGATCAGTTGCATGGAATGCACTTTAAGCAGTATTTCTGCAGTATAGTCAACCTGCTGTCTATTTTTATTAAATAAAGAACTGTCAAGGCATTTCACTTTTCCACTGAACTTAATGTAACATTTATCTATCACACAGCATCATTTCATCAGGTCTTATTCACGCAGAAATGCTGCAGAAGAAAACTTTGCTACATGAATGAAATGAACAAAGAAACTAAACTGCCTTGGTTAACAGATTTCTAGAGGGAGCTGAAGGTAATTGCCTTAATCATTGAGCAATACAAAAAATATCCCTACATAGTATTTTCTTGGCTAGAAAACTATATTTTGTTACTGCCAGAAGGAAGAGTGACTCCAACAGAAAGAGAAGGGCGAGAAGAAACTTAAAATATAAAAAGAACTACAAACCAATGGTCATCAGCAATCAGCACTCCAGAAAGCTGGATATCATGTTTTGAATTTGGTGTACACCTTCCAACTGTAGTTTCCCCTTCTTTGATCATATATAACAGCACCTCAGAAAGCTGAGGATCTTCATTGAGATTGACAAGGTTTGGTAAATGATTGTCCATTTTGAATGCAATTCCAGCTTTCTATATAAAAAAGAGCTCTGCATTAAAAACCAATTTACTTTATGCATTCAAATATCTACATTAAATTTTTCTAAGAAGCCACAGCAATCTGTTAAAAGATGAGTATTAAGGATAACAAATCTTACAGCTACTCTCATGCTTCTGCACGGTTTCCTGAGGTTATATTTTCTGTACTATGTCCTATAGAAAAAATACGTACCTGCAATTCTTTTATATCTTCCAATTTCCTTTTTTCTGCTTGTTCAAGTTTTTCTTTCCAGGCCCTTAATATATGGAGAAAATAACATAACATATTAGGAGAAAAATTACAGCATATAAATTTTACCATTTCCATTTTAAATTAGACATTAATGAGCACCTGACCTTTGCATTTCTGCCATGTTCCGCTCCTGCTGGTGCAATTCTACCCTCAGAGATGTTATTTCCTGCATATAACGCCTGTATTTTTCACGATCAGTGTTCAGAGCACTTTTCTGAGCTGCCTTCAGTTTTTCAATTTCAGCTTTTAACTCTACATTAGACAAAACAGATATACAGTACATGTAAAAAATGAAGGCAAAACACACTTCAGTACAATAGTACAAAATTAATCCTGTTATTTATTTTAAAAGAAAACACTCTATTCCCAGGTCTCAAGTATAGCCCAAGATATCACCTGCATTTTAGAAAATAAGGAAGCTCACAGAGAACAATAATATTAAAAGGAAGACATCTCAAGCTGTATTAGTCTAGTTGACAAGAGCTCAGTCAACACAACAGAATATTAGTAGCAACAACTCTTACAAGAAATGAGCTAAACACACATGCAAATGACGACCCTGAAAGAGTGCAGATGTCAATCTCACCTCTGATTAGTTTGACGTTTACATCTTCATTCACTTTAGCAATGTTGATAATTGAACAAGCCTGTTTGGCATAGCGCAGGGTGCTGAGCGTCTCCTCGGTGCTGCTGGCAGCTGGGCTCACTGTGGCAATCATGGTTGTTTGGGAATTGCCACCAAGACTTTCCTTTAACAGCCTGCATTGGACAGGAGAATACCAGTCAATCCCTGGCCCTCACACTGACAGAAAAATTCAAAACTTCCCAATTGGAACAGGTAAAATACAAAATACTCAGGGTCTTGCTATTACTTGAGAGGGACTGTTATCTACTTAAAACACAAACTAAGCTCCTGTTTTGTCTTTATCTGATGCAACAGGCTAATTTCTTCCCTCCACAGGTCATTTGAGAGAGGAGAGAAAGGATGGGAAGAGGTGCCTCATGAATAGATGAGAAAACTACAGTCTCAGAAAACCTCTCTCTATATATAATGTACATACCAAGTAAGGATGGATTCCCGGTATGGAATGAAAGTTTTCCTTCCATTTTGAGATTGTTTAGACAGTGCAGAAATAACTCTCCCAAGGGTCAACAGTGATTTATTGATACTCACACCTTCCTACACAAAGCAAAAATAAAAATATTTATAATACAGTTGCAGTTTCTTGTGTGATGTTATCCACTGTATTGTTGATTAATTATGTTTGTTCAGTGTATGCTAAAGCTGTACCATATTAAATGTCATCATTTATTAAAAAACAATCAGATGCAAAAGCATCTTCATTTGGAAAAAAACAAAGACCCTGCCTTTAAAATAAGTAGTGTTAAGAACCATCAAACTTATGAAGGCAGCTTGAAATAAAGTCTCTTGTTAGAAAAATCTATTTAATTAGATGCCCCAAAAAGGGGCAAGCGTCGACTCCATGTGATATTTAATTCATGATTTTCAAAGCCACACAGTTTCCCCTCACTCCTCCAGCAGGATCATTAGACCTACATAACATGGGGAGAGGTGTTCTAAGCAAAATCTGCCACATTACACAGTCCAAACAGCTTCCTCAGGCCACCCACCTCACTGGCAAAAAGTGATGTAATACTGATAAGCATAAGGGCTATATACACCCTTTTATAGCTACAGTTCCTGCCCAAAAAGTCCTGTTAGGTGAGCATGCTTTGGAGTTCAAGGGTGTTCTTAGGAGTCAAGCCTTTTCCACAGATTTCCACTCCTGCTTTACCTTCAGCCTTTCTCCAGTGGTCTGAGCCTTTGTACAGCACTCACTGCCAGCTAGATCAATTAGATTTATGTGACTGGTGAGCCTACGATCACACTTTTCTTCATTCACAAATTCTACCTGGAAAGAAAAGGAGATGCTGGCAGTCAAACCAAAATAAAAAGCCTGAGGAGAAGCAGAAATCAGACAAGTTGTTCACATTAAATACATAAAAACTTCATGCTGCCATTAAATTTTTGACAGGATACTCTCATGTACATCCCTTAAAGGAAATTAAGCTCAGACTTATAAGCATAGTATCAGTTGGTTGTGGCTGAATAACTGCACAAGCATAGACTGCAAACCCAACAGATTACCAAACTAGGGTTTTGGGTCTGAAGTTTGATGACTGCAGTCAATCCAATTGCAGTTATCCAATAAACATGAAAATCAGTAAGCTGCTACGGACATAGACCAATGAAGATTAGTTAAGGAGTCAGTGGAAAAGCTCAAGACCAGCTATGATGGAGAAAAATCAGTAATCTAGTGGTGAGAATGGCAAGGGGAAGAAGAAAGGAGAAAATCCAGAGAATTGAGACAAAAAATTAAACCAATCAAGAACAAAAACCCCCAAACCAACAAGTCATTTGTCAATGGAAAAAACTGACAGTCTGTAGACTCCTGAGGAACTCTACCTATTCCATTTCTGTCTTCAGGCTCACATCACTAAGTTAGGTTTTGTCTTTTAAGCATCTGTAAATCAGATGAGGAGTTGTAGTCCCTATATCCTGGAGACACTTGGGGAAGAACCATCCTGAAGCAAGAAAACCTTTATTCAGTGAAGTGTGTTGAAACTGAGCAGAAACTGCATCTCCTACCACTGCCCCATTTTGTTGCCTGCAGGAAGTCAGCACAGCCACACACCTCGCACAGCCTAACCTTCCTAGAAGCTAAGATGTGTTGGCAGCAGTGTGAAATTCAATCTGGCCTCAATTAGGATTCCTGTTACATCTCAAAACTCACACTGAGAAGCTTGGAACTACTCCTAGATCTGTCAGCCCAGACATATTTATACTGCTGCTATAAATATACTTAGCACAAAGACATCAGAATCTACTCAAAGCATGTAAAATAAAACAAGTTTTGTGGTGTAGAAAGCCATGTAAAAATTCCCTGTGCTTCACTCAAAGATCTTCAATTATATTCTCACAACTTTCTAGGCAGCACACAGAAGAACTTTTTACTACCAGATTTGAACAGATACAAAAAAAACCCAGTAATACCTTGGTTTGTGTCATGACAAGGGTGAAGACAGAATGAGATCTAGAGCTTTTGTCATTCATTACTGTAGCAGCTGTTGCTCTCTGCTTATTTCCTAGTTCAAGCCAACTCTGTAGAAGACAAAAGTCAGGACATGAAACCAAACCCTACTTTGGATGGTTAACTGAAGATTTAAATGTTTGGAAATGCAGTTATTAACACAAATCGTGACTATAAGAGAGGAATTAAAAGTTAAACTTTAGAAATAACGACGTGAACAGTGACACTTGACTGTACAAATCTACTCAGCTCCATTATACAGAACTAGTCTTCATCAATCTTTTATAAAATCAGCTGAAATATCATAGATTACTGGACGGTGTGTAAAACATTTGCTTCCCATCCATGGAATTTATTTTTCAGCAGTAAACAGAAAAGGAGCAGGCAGAAATATTTGTACTCCCTTTTAGTAACCAAAAAACTCTTACCTGAATATCTGAGTAAGAACGGACAACATTCCTAGAGTGGAGGGAAAAAAGAAAAGTTTGGGTTCAGACAGTTTTCTTTCTATAGAATACACATGCTGCCTGAGTTCTGAAACCTTTTCCCAGTTACAAACAGAATACAAATACATAATGAAAGCTGCAGTTGTCTTGAGACTTCCACACTCTTAGATTTCACTAAGGCAAGGAAGAAAATATATCAAGCTAATCATGGGTATGCATTTTTCTAAAACTACATTAACACTGGGTTCTTGCTTAATTTACTGGTGGGTACACAAGCTTTCATAGAGCGTCAAGATATCCTCTTTACACCATACATCTGTTAAAATAAGTACATTTAAGACTTACACTGTCAGGCCTTCCACATATGGTCCTAACACTGGATGTTCTCTTACACGAAGCTGATGAGAATAATTTCAAAATAAAAATTATTAGGAGTGCATTAGTTAGATCTAATACTCAGGAATATTTAAAAAAAAAAAAGATTCTACAACATAAATCTAGTATGTTTCTAAGTAGCTTACCCCAAAATCACTGGAAAACTCAGAGTGATAGCACTCCTGCTTTAGACAAGACAGTAGAGTCTTAATTTCTTTATAGCAAATCCACCTTAGTCCCAAGCTTAGGTTAAAGGACTTACTTCAACAGCAAGTTAGATGTTGCATATCATCTTTTGCATACCGTCTGTTGCATCTATCATAAATTAATATTCCATTTACACACAGGATAGTGTTCAATGTCAAAACACAGGAAGTACTTTTTTTGATAAATCAGACAATAAATTCCTTCCTTACATACACTACCTAAGACAAATTTCTTTAATTTACCGCTTTACATATACTAATACACAACCACTAAACACTAGCTGAACTGGTTCAACTAGTGACCCTTAACTAGTTAATCAGGCCAATCTTGTTTCTCTCTCCCCTCCTCCAGCTCCTTAAGAGACAATCAGGCAACAAAAAAAAAAGAAAACTCCATGTAAATTACAAGACTATAACTCAAGTTATATTGTACAGAAGATTCTTATCGTAAGCTGGAGATTTAGATATATCGTAGAAGACTTTTTATAAAGGCTGATAAGATCATCTTCATTTTCCAGGTAAGTGGAGATTTTAACTATTTTGATAGATTCTACTGAATCATTTTGTTTCTATGTCAGCATTGCTTAGCATTTCTCCAGTGACAAGCATTTTGCTTTAAGTCACGTGGTGATATTTTGATCTTTTTATTTTTATTTGAATCCCATTGTTCATAACTAATGTACTTAGATAAAAAACAATGATCACTTCTCAATTGTGCATTTTTGTTTCAGAATAAATGCCACTACTTAGAGGTTATGCAGATACTTGATTCTGTGAGCAACTTACTTGTTGTTTCTTCTGTCCATTTTCAGCTTTAAAGACAAGCAAATCATGAATTTTCTCATTGTATACTTCAAAGAAACTCATTTCAAGATGATATAGAACCTAATAAAATTAATAATAGTTATTTACATAGTCCACAAAACATATTTATCATCCTTTCTTTCAAAAATTAACTTAGACTAGTAGATCCTGATTTTCAATGTTATAAACATTTGTGCTGAAGGAACTTTCTAAGAGAAATTATATCATGAAATAGTTTGGGTTGAAAGGGACCCTTTAAAGGTTGTCTACTGTAACACCTCTGCTAAGACCAAAAATACAATTCATTGGAATTCCATCCACAGATATTCCCAGAAGGAAGCTATTAAGCACTAAAATAAAGTACATATATGCACTTCAGAATTTTCAGCATTGGATTTTTAGTACCTGAAAATACAATTTTGTTTGCACCTGCACACATCTCTTTCCCATAGGGACTGTGCTTCTACAGCACGATATTTGTCACAAGGAAGGCATGGATTGATGTTGTCAACATCCTGACATGGAACAGAATGATCTAATGAAAAGGTAAACCTTGATTCTACCTACAGCAATTAAAAAAAAACCAGAAACACCACAACACTTTCATGAAAACATCTTTTTTCCTCTGAAGGCGTCTGGGTCTTTTTTCTATTTTCAAGAAGAATGGAATTTTCTTTAAGAGACAAGGAGGATTGCAGCAAAGCCCCTAAAGCACTGGAATCAGAAAGATAAGACTCAAGACAATTCATTGCAACAGAATCACTTACAATGCATAAAGCAAAGGAATAAAAAAAAAAGCTCTGAATATTTCAGAAGTTATACTCTATAGCCAAACTCAGCAATAAATAACTTTCTTTATTAAATTATTCAGTGTCTATCAAATCTACTGGAGGATTAGAATATTAGATGTTGCCAGGTATTAAGATTCAAAATCAATAATTGAAATATAAAGCAGTAAAGAAATTCGGAATAGTTAAAAATGGAAAGGTTTGCCTTTCCATTTCAGTAAGATTAACTGAATGTTAAGGTCTACTGAACCACAAGTCAGTCATTAAACACAGAAAAAAAAACCAAAAAAGTGAGGGTAGTTATTTTTTGTTTCAGCTAGAATACTAGAATTGGAATACTATTAGAGTGTATTTTACTTTGATACATGACGTTTAATGATAAATTCATATTTTTGAGCTCTTTTACTGCCTCCACTGAGACTCTGGAGCCCATGTGGATTTTGTTCTGCCTTTCCTTACATAAATCTTTAAATGTAAGAAAGCCATGCAATATAGAGGAAAGAATCCTAGTCTGGCGATGCAACAAAAATATCATGCCCATATTTCTTTCTCACATTACTGCCATTAAGGAAGCAAAACAATGTTGAACCCCATAAACCAGAGCTATGAATACAAATAAGATTTGAATCAGCAAAAGAATATGAACACTAATAAAGAGCACTAAAGTATCACTTTCCTCATATTCCAATATAAGGTCAATGGCATAAGCATATCACCTGTTCCTTGTCCATTTGTGCTATTTGATTGAAAAGATCTTCACAAAGTCTTGGAATTATTCCTTGGTCTTCATCAAATCCCATCATCCTGCAGCCACAAAAATCCTGCTGCTTTAGTTTTGGAACTCTCCATAGACAGTTTTAGAGTTAACTGTACAGCTCTACAGTTGCCATGCCACACACTTCTAAGTTATATAACAATAAGCAACAGAAATTAACCTGATCTAAATTGGTGCTTGTCTATGTGTGGAGTTGGACAAGGTAAGATCCAGAGGTACTTTCTACCTCATCCATTGAGAAATAGGTTGAAAACCCAAGTAAAATGAAGACTACAGCAGCTGAAGAGTCTAAACCTATAGATGTTCAGTAACTTAACATGCCTGCATTTTATCTTCTCTGCACAGTTCCAGTGCAATCTAAGATTGTCTCCAGCTCTGGTGCAGTTTTTTCCTGTTGAGTTCTGCCACAGCAGCACACCAGGGCACTGGACTAATCCACCTGCACTCTAGAGACACAAAGGGCTGCACAGCAGAAATTTGTTGTGTAAACTTGACCAGAGGACCCTGATACTAATTTCAGCCTTGTTCAAAACACAAAGGGGTGAAGGTAAGTTATTAAGTGAAAGCAAAAGAAAAAGATCCAAACAAAAACCCAACAAACCTACAAATAGAATAACAGCTGCAATCCTGAGTTTATCTTTCTTTTAGGCCAATGTAAAAACAACAGTGTAAGTAAAAACTGAGTTCATCCACTTGAAATGGAAGTTCACCCACTTAAAAGGGAACTTACTTCTGTGTATGTTCTATATTTATTGTAAATTGAACAGAAATATTTCTGGTCTTCAACTACCTTTATTAAAAGTCTATAGCACCTGATAGAAATTATAAAACTCAAACTAATTTTAATAGACGCATGTTTGGAAACCAGACAGCTCAGTAGCTGTCTATTTCAAAACAGCTCAGTAGCTCTATTTCAAAACATAAATAAGGTATACATAATTAGCTGTAAACCCTAAAAATGTTACTTATCTGGAATTATTTTGTGCAAAGATATGATTCCAAAAAAGCAGTGCCATAAACATCTGGATTTAAAGTTCTGAAGCATAAGGACCATAATTATAATGATCTCTTAAATGTCTTCTCCAAAAAACATGCTATACTTTACTATACCACCTCATACCTAAAATAACAAACAGTGGTGAAAAACAGCACTGGGAGACTCTGAAAAGTTCTCTGCATTAATAAAGGTTTTCCTTCACTAAAATCTCTGTAAAGTTTTTATTTTCTCCATTAAAAGTAGAAAGAAGTCAGGGTCATATACATAAAAATATTCCAAAGTTAACTTTTGCTTAATTGCTATAAATACTGGTTTAGTTATTTTTAAAATACACAATAACATTTTGACACAATTTAATCACTCTAAAATCTATTCCATTCAATCTCTTTCATGACTTAATACTGCATAACAATTGGCAGAATTTTAACAATTATCATTAGCAACTTACGTGTATGATTTTCCAGAGCCAGTCTGCCCATAAGCAAAAAGACAAGCGTTGTATCCCTCAAAAGCTCTTTCGAGGAGTGGCAGTGCCAAAGTTTTATAAACCATTGCTTGGCTTGCAAAATTAGGATCACCCTTGTCAAAAGACCAGAAGGAGAAGTCATAACTGAAGCTGTAAACCTGGTTTGTGGATGGATTTCGTACAATTGTCTCTGAACCATTCATGTAGATCACAGGGAATGAGTTTTCAGTTTTCTCTCTGAATGGAAAAGGTGGGAAAAGAAAAAAAATATAAGCTAAATGCTTTAAGTTAATAATTCACTGCCTAATAGAAAATGAAAAAATCAGTGATCATTGCTAAAAAATACCTGTTAGAGGAACACACAAGGTATTAAGTTTCAAAACACTTTTGTTGCTGAATATGTGAAAAAACAGACCCAGACCCAAATACCAATAAAGTCAATTCAGCTTCTTAATAAAATATATCTTGGTGTTGCATGAAGCATCAGCTAATTTCCAAGTATGTATTATATCCTTATTGGATCCATGATGAAATAACTCAACAGGTACAAAGTAGAAATCAACACACACTGTTAGCACCAGAAATAAGTCCAGGATACAAACCTGTTACTGAAGGGCCGCACCCGCACAGCAACAACCACTTTGCTGTTTTTCACTTTGAAAACATCTTCCCCAGTACTGCTGCTCTCAGCTAAAGTTTCTGTGTTCATTTTTGTTTCTGAACTTGCACTCACAGGAAGAGAGCTGGAGACACTAGGGAGTTTCTTGGCTGAAATTTGCAGATGAGGTGTTTGTTCATTTGAGGCCGGCTTGAGAGACAGTTGATTTTGAGAAGTGCTGTTCTTTGGTGTAAATCTTTCTGTTAAAACTTTTGCTGGTGTCCTTGGTCTTTCCAAGCTGCTGTGTTTCATCATCAAGTGCTGTACCTTTTGCTTTCCAGCTAGCTTATTTATATTGCCTTTTTCATTCTGTTGTTCTCCTGACAGGCTATTAGTACACTTTGAGGTAACAAACCGTTCTGATTTAGGAACTTCATTTTGAAACTTTGTGTCAGTAGTGCTTGTCTTATCTTTTAAACACGTGTTGACAGCATTTGCACAGACACCACCAACTAAACCAAAGGAATCCTTGCTGTTCAGGTTATGCTGCAACTTGGTACTTGACTGACTCTCAGTTAACTTCAAGTTTAGTTTAACACCATCTGTACCCTTAATATTCTGTGGAAGTGTAATCTTGTCATTTCCTTGTGCATCAAAGTTATCATTTTCTTTTCTAGGCACAATATTCTGATTAATTGTACTCCTCTCTGTGGAGCCCGTCCTCACACGCCTCCGCAGAGTAAGTCTTTTCTCTGTTTGTAGTTCTTCTGTACTCTGTGTTGTGTCACTACCAGACACTGAGTTTTTGCTTGCTCCAGTTCTCCTCTGGAGTGTTAATCTGCCTTCCAGTTTAAAAGAAGTTGACACATCATTCACTTTTTCACAAGCTGAAATCACATAGGTCCTATTTACTTCCTCAGCCTTATTCTGAGGACATGAAGGCAGACCATCCTTTTCTCCCAAAACCTGTGACCTCAGCTGCTGCCCAGATGCTTTACTGCTGGCCAGGGTATTGTGTGAGGAAGCCTTCTGGAAAGTGGCCGTGCATCGTGTCCCAGCGGGGCTCCTGGCAGGAACTGTGTAAATAGGCATCTTGTCTTCCAGCTAATTAAAACCCAAATGTTGACAAGTACAGCACATTTCCTAAAGGATTATTTCTAGTTGCTGCTTCATGAGGAATCTGGGGAGACAAAGCAAAAAATTGTTTATGATGCTTATGTGCAGTGTGAGTTATGTTTTGCTGCATGGGGAGCTCCTTACATATACTGCAGTATGTGTTCCCAAATATTAACAACTAGTATCCTGTTTCACCTTGATATTTTAACAAAATAATTATTTTCTATCTGAATGACTACTTCCAACAACAGGCTATTTGACTTGATTTATTTAATTCTATGATTTGTTTCAGAAAGGAAACCAAGCATCACAAAGATGCACCAGTTGGTAAAAAGAACAATCTATTTAGCAACAAAGATGACCATGGCTATTTCTTCCAAATAATCTACCATGATTTCCAAACTAAGGAAATTCCAGATTATATCTCCATTCACTCACATCTATTTACACTCTTTGCGTTTCACAGCTAACAGACTCCAACAGAACAACAAAGTTAATCTTGAATAGGACCTCTGTGAACATGCAAGGGAGATTTTTTCAGGATTTTGGTACACAATCTATATAACCCAATATCAGAACAAAACAGTTAATAAAGATGACTATTAATAGTACCTTTGGATGTTATTTAATTCACTCTGGTACACACACACATACCAAAACAAAAGATACCTAGCCTAGGGGACAAAAAACCCTATAAAATATATTCCCTGTCCTTTCTACATCTAAATATTTCAAAAGCTCTATATATGTAATCTGTATAGGAAAGCATGTTACCCTCTTGCATCTGCATCATAGTTATTGGGTTGTAATGGGTTTGATATCAATACCCACTGCAGACTTGCCAGCTGCAATTAATTCATGGCTACAAGTCAGCAAGATCCTTCAAAAGCTGCCATATCATTAACAACAGCAGTACATGGTTGGGGGAAAAAAGGAAAGCAAAATGAGGGCAAGTGGTGTAGAAGAAATCATTTAGCCACTGCTCCAACAGGAGTTTCCTTTAATGCTACACTTTTAAGTAATAGCTTTCAGAGTCTCTCAGACTTTATGCAATTACATCCAATTACACGTCATGACTGCACAGTTTTCTTAGCTCTCAACTTGTGAGGAAAATATCAGAATTTCAGAGCAGTGTATTTATTGCTCAGTCCAATTTGAGACAGGAAACTATGTTACATGACTAGTAAAATATAAAATTGTGGTTCCCTCTAGCAGTCAGTAAATAAAGAAACACGGATGCAAGCTATGACTGGTGTATTTTCTGAAAAATCCATTTTTCCATGCAGTTTTAACATAAGTTTTGTAAGTTCTCCCCTCCTCTTGCCACAGCTATGCCTTATGAATAATCACAAAGTCTTTCTGGAGAAAAGTGAAACTCCTCATTAAGGGCTCCTTCGTTCTAAAATAAGGAACGAGGTTCAGTTCGAGAGAACTGAACTCAGACCGAGAAATACGCTCGTTCCTCGGTTTTAAAGAATTACAACCACTAACTAGATATGAAACACAAGCGCTCGAAGCTGGAGCAACCAGCAGCTCTGTCATCCCTCAGCAAAGCTCCCCTGCCTCCCCGGCCGAGCCCCCGCAGACCCCGCACGGCCGAGGGCCCGCCCTCAGGGAGACGGCGAGGAGGCGGCGGCGGTGGCAGCTCCAGAGCAGCAGCGGCAGCTCCAGAGCAGCAGCAGCTCCAGCCCCGCCGCCCCACA
>VZTT01020106.1:20583-36825 GCA_013400855.1 Buphagus erythrorhynchus | reverse complement strand
TTACCCACTAAAATCGCAGTCCTTCCCAGTGTGCAACAAGGCAATAATTACACACTCGACAGAGACATCGATCATTTATCTCAGAGTTGCGCGAGCCTGGGTGCGCGGTGGTATTGCACAAATCAAGCACGCTGATTATCAAAACTTTTTACTATTTATACATTCTAGCCGACATTATTGTTCATTGGCTACAAATTACATGGTTCTCTTATTTATCAGAATTCTATCTTCTGTTGTTAATGATTCCCTCACTTCTTGTGCTAATTAGTCTGCATGCTCAGTCTTTCTCTTTTGGGTGGCAGGCCATGAGTGGATGGTTGTGATCTCCCCCTGCCACAATTACCTTTTACCCAGCCGCAGCTGAGTTGTCTGAACTGCTGAGTTATCTTTATTCGTTTCTTCCTTATCTTGGGAATTCTGGTGGACCCTGCATTCCTGTAAATCCTACATTCCTTGTGTCCAGTATCAGTGGACATCCTTCTTCTCAGGCTTTGCCAGCCTCCCCATAGGTCTGAGGTCAGTGGAACATGTCAAGCCCTAAACCGTGACAAGGTAATTCTACCAACAAGTAATTTGTTTTTCTAATACCTGGACATCACTTAGAGCTTGTTTGTTAGCTGCTCTTTGTTTCATGGATTAAATTTCCCTTCTTGTTGATTAGGCTTGAAAGTATACAAAGATCAAACAAAGAACAATCTTTCTTATGAAAATTGTACATATTCCACATTTTGCAACACTGGCTCTGCGGAGGGGCCTGTCCAGCACTCCTGCAGTTACAGCCCAAGTTGATGCTACAGACACAGATGCTACAGACACACTCATTTATACATGAGGAAAACGTTCCTGTAGCACACAATGAAGCCATACGGTACATAAAAGTCCAGTATGTGCCCCAACCTGCTACGATGGGCACAATGACAAAGCTGTTCACGTATTTCAAATGAGTACGTTATTACTTTCAACAATAAATAAGCATACTTACACTACATTACAAGGCATGAGAACACAGAATCTATCGCATCTCACTACATGGCAGAAAACACTTTCAGACTTATGGACAACCTGTGCTTTGCAGGGGTTCTGCCCCAGGTGTGACTGCTGCCCCAGGAAAACCCAGGTTCATGAAAAGTACTGCGTTTGGATGTGTGTCTGCTGAGAAGGCCGATGGCTTTAGCTGCTTGGCTGTTGTGAACAGGGAGGTCACTGCCACTCCCTCGCTTTCCAAGGACTCCTGTCACCCGAAGGAGGTCACTCAACCTGTCCCAGGTACTTCCTTACAACATCAAGGCCTGTCATTGGTGGTGTCACTGTGTCTGTCCAGATCCTTGGTTGGAGCACATGCAGGAGGACCAGAGTATTCCCAAAGTAAAAGTATACCCTATGACCATAAATGACTTTTTGCATGGCAAAGATATCCTGCAGGGAGCTCTCTGGATGTACTCCCAGGCACTCCAGATGCCCTAAACCTTACCTCCTCCCTCTACTGCAACATTAAACCCATTAACCTGAAAGCACCCACATTGATGGGGAATTCCATTTCTGCCTCATCACTTTTGTTGGTGACTACCACCGTCACCATTTCTTGCTGAAGAGAAAATTGTAGATCCTAACAGTCTCTTTGGGAGCACAATTTAATGGCAGTCCAGAGGACCAGACAGAGGAGCCAGTGAGAGGAGGGTAAAAACACAGACACAAAGCTGGGGGGCTTTAAAGCAGCTGCCTACAGCATTCTGTAACATTCAAGTCCAGTCACACGTGAAAAATGGTCTATTTTAAAGTACCCTGGATTTCTCTGTAGTAGAGTAGCAATACAAAGTGCAAATGGCGGGGTGGGGTGGTCTCTCTGGAATTTTTAACTAACTTAATTTTAATTAAGAATTTGAAAGATTATTGAACATTTGGAAAGTGGGCATCACTAGACTGAAAAACTGTCAGGCACCTTCCACCCACACTCCATACATTCCTGTGAAAATCCCCACCTTTCTCTGATTCAGCGTCTGTCATTCCCCTTTCTTTGCACTAACTTTCTTTCCTTCATTTTCCCTCCCTAACAGAAGCAAATTTCCTTTTCTTACTTCCATTTTTACAAGGTCATTTCCTGGAATTCAAAACACCATTGGCTAAACAAAGGCCAGTATTTCAGCCTTTATTATTTCAGCATATTTGATATGAGATGTTTCATACCCTATACAGACCATGCACCAAAATGCAAACATTCTATATGTATCAGCTTTTTCTATTTTTTTCAGTGTGCAATAGCAGTAAGAAAAAAACAAACTTACTTAGTAGGAAATTCTCCTCTTGAGTGAGAAAGACTACAGTAGAGATTGAGAAAAGTTTTAGACAAGGATTCCATGGACATTCAGAGGCATGAAAGGGCTTCCATGCAAGAAATAACTATATAGACTCAACAGTCTGAAAAAGAGATGACTAATAACAGGTAACAATAGAGCTACTGTACCTTGAATGGCTCATAAAGGCTGGACAACTATTGATAGTTCATTATTTCTTCCAGCAAAAATCGTAACATGCTTTATAAAAAGTGTTCACCACTGAAAAGTAGTGCAAGCTCCCACAGAATGTAGTAGGTTATTCTTTATTAACATGGAGAAGTTAATCAGTATAGATGTAACAAAACCTCTTCTGAAACAGATATTGTACTTTGTGAGCTCACTGAATAAATATTTTTTTTTCCTGGAATAAAGCATAAACGTTCTAGTTCAGTCACTTCCCTAAGTTTTCTTTCAGAATGATGAAATATGTAAGAGTAAGAAGTTCCTTGGTGAATTTAATTCCCATCCTCTCAGCTGTTGATGCTGCTAATCAGATCTGAGGTGAATGGCATTTTAATAAGATTTTTGAATTCTTTAGAGTACATTAAATGTCCCAGACAAGATGCTCTTGGATATGCTACAAAGGGGTTTGTCTTCATATTTTTCCTCCTAAAAACTAGTTAGTTCAAGCACTGGCTGAATAAAGGTAGATTTAAGTGCTGCTAGAAAACCATGAGTAACTATGGACAATAATTTTTACTCATTCTGGACAATTTATCTGGGGTGTCATAAAAGAAAGTGTTAAGGTTTCCAGGGCAGTAGGGTAGCATTTGTATTTTGTATGATTACATTGTTATTTAATTGAGTTGGTAAAATTCAATATTCCCATCTTGCCTACACTCATGTGCACAATAGCTGCTCAGGAAGGTATCACATATTGTTATTAGAAACCCCTGCAAAAATATAGTCCTTACATAATTAAAGTGTCTCTTCAGAGTAACTTCTAAAGTAAATAATAGGAGCTACAGAAATGTAACAATGCACACACAACCCCAGGTGTACAAAAGGACCAATATATACTGACAGATTTACTACATAAATATACAGCAACAGATTATTTCAACTTTATGCAAATTTCTGTTAGAATAACAAAGACAGTAACTTGATTAAAAGTCAATAGAAATAATGAAAACCATAACAAACAGATTATTAATAGTAAGTGTCCCACTTTTTGGTCTATTTTAAATTATATCAAGATTTTTTCATATTCACTCAAGGTTTATATATCAACTATACAGAAAGGATTCCTACCCTTAGTTTAAAAACAAGCATTTACTCTATAATGTCTCACAGCCTTTCTTTTGAAGTATGAATCAACCTTTTCCATCACTTGCAAATAATAAATAATTCAGTAAAACAAGACTGGATTAAAGCAGGAGACTGAAATTCCTCTACTCCCAGGCACAGTAAATCCATAAGAAACAAGCATTTCATGTACTAATTCAGAGACAGCATCATAAGCATGGCAAAGAGCTGCCTGACTGTACCATCCACCTCAGCTCCCCACAGTGATACTGCCCAGAGTGACCCCACTTGTTCCCACCCGAACTAAACTGTCCCAGAACCAAACCTCTGTGCACCTCTCCACACCTCTGGCAGGCAAGGTCTTCTCAAGTTCCACACAGGGATCTGAGGAACAGATAAAACCATCCAAAGGGTAACTCTCCAAAACATTTTAATACATAGCATTTTAAGTTTCCTTTGTAGCCAAAATATCGTCACACAATGTCTGAATTTTCCACCTTGAGTGAGCTCCCAGCACACGCAAATCTGCTGAGAATGGACTCAAACTGGAGTCCAACCAGCACCTCGTGCATCACTCCCTCAAGTGGCAAGTGACTGACAGATCTGACAATTAAAATGTGTCTAAATCACATCAAGAGGAACAGCTTTGGGTTTTCTTTAAGCTATTAATTCTTTTAAATATCTCAGCATGTATCCCATGTTACATTATTCTAAACTAGGGAATTCCAGAGCCTTGCTGTTGTTATTCAGTAACATTATAATGAATGAAGAACATTAAGTTTATGAAGATGTCAATTAAACAATAAAAAAATTATTCTCTGGGTTTGTTTTTTTTCAAGTGTGCCACACTTGAATACATATGATTGGTGTTAACAAAATATCCACTGCTGGGGTGGAAAGGAGGGAGAATGTCTTTCCATTCAGGAGGTATGGAAGCCACAGTATGTTTACTTGGGGATCGGTGCCTGTGTCTGCTCCACCTGATGCCATAAAACTGTTGCTCTGTTTCTTTAATGTTTGGGGATTTTGAAGCCTCTCAGCAGATTTTTAGGTAGCTAATCTGCAGCTCTAACCCAAAGTGTATGTAATGAATAGTTCTTTGATTGAAGGAACCAGTGAGTCAATTACTCCACTGGTTTCTGAATTAAAGCTTTAAAGGAACCACACAGGATAAATCCAGATAATCTAAAAACAAACAATGGTGGCTAACCATTACCTAGACAATTCATATTCATACAAAATGTCCTGATTTTGTAAAGGTATTGCATGCAGTATACTTATTCTGAGGCCTAGTTTTTCTAATTTTGTTTAATTTAAACAGGCAAATCCTACGGTTTTTGAAAGTAAATCATCAGTAAAAAAAAAGACTTGAACCAATATTTTCACACTTCCTGAGCACTCTCTTTGTTTGAAGAGCCACATTCTAAGGGAACTTTGGCCAATATTAAGTCTCTGCAGAAATCTATGGTAAAATTTGAATTTAAAAAATAATCTAATTAAATCTGAATCCTTAGAGCATATTACTGAGGAAGTATGTATTTAAAAAAAACAAACAAACAAACAAACAAACAAACCCAGATAACAGCAAACCTGCCCTGAAGCTTCAGCATTAAATGCCACTAGTCCATTGGGAAATAACTCTATAGGATGATTCATGAAAAAATTATTAACATAATTAATGTATGTGATTATATGCTCAAATATTGCATATAATATTTACTTTGAAAACTGATGGACTCCCTAATTCAGTATCACCATACTGTTAGCACTGCTATAAAAACTATAGTGACTACAATTACCAACCTTTGTGTATAAGATAGTCTAGCTTCTTGCAGTTAAAAGGAATGATTTTAGGGTATGAGAATCATTTAAACTAATTTAAACTTACAAACCTCTGTTAGGTCTCTGAGACTTAGAGAACAATGATTTGATCAAAAGACTGCAAACACAATTGCCAGATTCCAGGGACTTCAGTAGACAGCAAACTATAACCCAGATTGTTAGAGAACTCAGGTGGAAATTAACAGGATTAAATAAATTTTGAAATATAATGTAATTAGAATTAAGAATGAAAAATTATCTCCTTTTGTGTTAATCTCTTTCTGAGAGGATATATTTTTGTTCCAATTAATAAGTCTGTTTGGAGGCAAAAGAGATTGGCATCCATTCTAACAGTAAGATAACATTCACACAACATGCTCTTACTGAAAGTTAACTCTTTTTTACCCTCTCCTTTGGGGTCTCACACAAAAGGATGGGAGAGAAAAAAAGAAATTCCACAAGAGACAACAGGAGTCATTGGGTTCCAGCTTGTCAGATGACCTGTGTCTGATGCGTACTGCCACCTGCCCATCAATAAACTCTCTTTTCAATCATGTAACTTAAGAGATAAAGACCTTTCTGATAAATCAGCAAGTATGACAAATATAATAGCTACATTGCATTAGCAGAGAGTGAAGGAAACATAGAGTTAAAATCCGATACTGTGACAAACTGAAGAAAAGATTTATGGCATAAAGCTTTTGAGTAAATGGCTAATAATTTTTTTTTCCACCACTAAACCCCCTACTAGCACTGCTAGTTTTGGCAGCAGAAACCACTGCAAGAAAGGCCTGGAATATATGCAAGAGAGCTGCTACAAACCAGACTTTTTATCAGTTGTCTTGTTAAAATCCGTGCCAGTATTAACAATTGGGTTTAGCCTTCATGCTTCCCTACATTACATTTGGTGCTCCTTCTGTCTCTGCATGAAGGATTAAATTGCCCTAGTTGAATCCCTCACCAAAACATCACTAAAGGGCACAGAAAGGCTATAACTACACTTTCAAAAAAACAGTTGCTGCTGCAAGAGTAGAAGCCAAACTCGGGGTGTCCCTGCTGCAGAGTGACTGCCAGCTGTGAGCACTGCCTTTGGAAGCCACCGGCAGCCTCTCCCCAGCACGGGATCCCTGCAGCTCCTGGACTTCCTACCAGCACTGGGCTTGGTGGCTGCACAGCTCCAGGATCCAGGTCTCAAAAGTTTTCTTGATGTCAGCCTTTACCACTGCTCCAAGTGCTTGTTTCTGTTGAGCTCTAGTCTACAGATTTTTGAAGTTTTCAAACATCACTCCTTGTGTAAAGAGTATTAAATACAGTCTTAACAGTGTAATTTAAAAATACACCTTGTGGATATTTTTTTTCTAACAACTTATACTGCAGAGCTCAGATATTAACTTTACAGATCTGTGGCATACCTGGCACTAATTTCACTAGCACAGGACTTTATCAGGTGCTAAAAAAGACATTGTACATGACTGCTAAGCAAAATAGAGGATACAAGACCTGTGGCTTCATTTACCAAAAAAAGTTACAACTGTGGTTAGAAGTTTTTCCAAAAGGATGATAATGCAATAGAAATGTATGGTCACTAAGAATGGCATATATTCATGATGTTTTTAACAAAAAAGTTAAATACCAGATGGCTTTAGTTTTGAAAGGCAAAACACTTTTTTTAATCGCACACTCAAGGATCACAGATTGCTAAAGTAAGACCAACAGGTTTGTCCTTCTGAAACTGTTACTTTCTTAAACTGTTTGTTGTGAGAATATGCAGACAATGCATTAGCTCGGCTTGAGAAAGCACAATGGCTATTAAAAAACAAAAGCAAACCTGAAAAATGCAACATATTTCTCACGAGCATCCTTGAATGACTGCTCCCCATGCTTTTTATTAGGAAGATTCAAAGATGCCAGTAGTCTTACAGCTAGTGACTGTAATAGCAGAGGGTAACAAGACAGAAATAATGAATGCCTCCTTGTTAAGCAGTGTTGTTTGTGCTGTTCCAAGAGAGATCTGCCAAGAACTTTTCATGCAAACCTTATTTTTCTGGGATCTGTAACTTGGCGGGGAAAAATATTCCAGCATGATACCCAGTTCAGAATTCAGATTACAAATCTTAAAATATATTTTTGAATTTTGGAATAAATTAAATTTACACTAAATAAGGTAAACACTTTAGCACTTCATGTATTTTTAAATTGTTTTATTGAAAGAAAATTTATGGTTATCAAGTTTGCACCTCAGATCATTTTATGTTTTCTAACTCTTGGATATTAAGTAAGTCTGAAGTACTGCGGTGTGAAAGGAGACTTTGTGCTGTATGGTCAAGACTTCACTGACGTGTATTTTCTTTTTAAGGAAGACTGTATGAAATACATATGAAACACTCCTTATTCTATCTGCCAAACAATTCAGTGGAATAAATCTGTGCTAATTCT
Organism: Buphagus erythrorhynchus; assembly: GCA_013400855.1. Lineage (NCBI taxonomy): Eukaryota > Metazoa > Chordata > Aves > Passeriformes > Sturnidae > Buphagus > Buphagus erythrorhynchus. Next base: position 28,990 of record VZTT01020106.1, on the reverse strand, counting down.
TAATACAACTCAGCTGACCTGGGTATAATGCCAGGTTGTGAAAAAACCTGGCTGTTTAACATTTAGCACAGAATGTCAAGGTGAAATTATGTCAGGTTGTTTTTGTTTTGTTTTTGAACAAATGGTTCAAAGCTTTGAGCCACACAGAAATCCAATTTCAGTGTACCCATTTCTTTTTTGCCTCTTGATCCATTACAAACAGGTCATTTTGTAGAATTCCTTGGCCAAAGCAATATTCTTCCCTGTGGCAACTAGCAAGATACATAGAAATTAGATTTCGGGCACAAAACAGATTTCAGCCCAAGCAAAGGAAGCTTTCTGTCAGGTAATAGCCAAGTGTCAAGAAACAAGAAGTCTACCATATTTGCCTGAGTAGTGGAGAGGAAGTGGTGGCTTAGGCTGGCACCTATGAGGAATAAACCTCCCAGCAATTCAAAACTAAAGGAGATAATCAAAATATATAAATATCATCTATATCAAGAAATTATAAACTTTTCTTAATATATATGGTGAGGTCATTTCAAAGGAAACACTAGAAGCAACAGGGCCAGAAAAAAACAAGAGACAGAGTTTCTGCTGATCTTAACATTTCTGCTGATTCTCCTGACTAACTTGGGTTTTCTCCCCTAGATCACATTATCCCCCAAAATATCTCTACCTACCTTACAGTTCAAGACAAATCAAAACTATGGAAGTCTATGGAACCACAGTTGCTCTGAGATTATTTGCAATCCAGCTAACATTCTGGGTGATAAAGACATTACCATTCTCGGGGAGTTTGCATGAACTGGAACTTGGAGCAAAAAGGCACGGTTGCAAAAGGCTTCTGTCTTACTGATACTGTCTGCTCTGCAAGGAGCCACAAAGAGAGTCAGTGGTTACAAGAGGGTGTTGGCCCTGGGAAGCATGACATGTCATCCTTTAATGATTAAAGAGCCAGCAGAAGCACAGACACACCATCTCCATTCAGATGGCTCCTAACCTGTTGATACACAAGGAACCTGTTCTCTAGCAGCAATGAGGATACTTCTGTGGGACTAGACTCTCTTAAATAACAAAATCAGAGCAATGTAGTAATCAAAGCCTTTTTTGTTATGCTTTGCCTAGTCTTACATTGTCTAAAACTTGTATTATTCTCACTCTGAACTAAAATGGTTCATCAGTTTGTTCAGCATTTGCACCATGGTATCCCTGTCTTTCACTAGAAGTCCTATGACATGCTACAACAGAAATAGCATGTGGTTTGGGCATTTTTCCTGTTTCTACTGAACTATTCCATCTCCAGCTCATCTCTTTACCCAAAAAAGTCAAGTTGTATTCCTAATTACACCAGTACAATACCACTTAAGACCTTGGTGGTGAAAGAGAATAAAGCATGGCTGTGTGCCCCTCTACCTTGAACACGCTTTCTTACTGAGACTGGTTTTGCTTCCCCAATACTTTTGGTGACCATGACTTACTGCTTTTCCCACTTCTGAAAGTGCAGACTACCAGCTGCAACAGAGACTTTCAAGTACCCTATTTCGACAGTTACCCAATGCATAGCAAAATACTCACTCATCTGAACAAGATGAATCTGTATCACACACTGGCACATTGCAGTGAAATCTGTTCTGTTGCTCTACATTCTCCAATCTGGCAATTACTTCATTTCTGTTAAGAACAAATAAAAAAGAGGAAAGAGTTTGACACAAACACAGAGACTTGCCAGATCAAAGGGAGTAGGTAACCCTAGCAAGTCTCCCTCCTTGTATAAAATCTCCAGGTGTTACTTTTGTTGTTTCATGGAATAATCCCCTTGATTCACCACAGTGCCTGCTAGCATCCTCTCCCCCAGGCTGATTCTCCACTCCTTTAGAAAATTATCACTGTGAATAATTATCATTATGAACTGTGGCTGTCAAAATAAACCCTGGACTATGGGGGACTTTCTGATTGTGCTGAAGTGGGAGTACCAGGGGTACTTTGCCTTTCTCAGGCTGCTTCCAGGACAATGGCCATCACAACTGGGGCTCACACAGCAAAGTCAAGCAAAAGTTAAGGCCTCCTTCCTTCATCCTTATTCACCTACACTGGTGATCAAGGAGAGAGCTCTGTTTCCAACACCCATGAAGATGATGGCTGTTTCTCTTTGTGCCAACAAGTGGAACTGTGACTGCTCCCTGCCCAGGTGAGAGAGCAGAGATAACACTCCAGGCTTTAACGGAGCCATGTACTTTATAGAGCAAGAATACCACAGGAGGACAGAATAATCACAGAGATGTGTCAACTTTTGCAATTAATTTCACTTTTGAAACTTTCTACAAGAAAGAAACCACCCAGGTCTTTTTTCTTCAAGTACAAATAAACTGCATGACACCTTTAATCCAGAAAACCAATTACATATACACTTATATTTAATCATGTCTGTAGCACCAGTGATTTCAAATGGGAGCAACACATAGGATTAACCTAAACTTAACAAAAATCTTGTTGGAGCCAAGATTTTATTGCTAAATATATATATACACATTTGGTTTAAGGCTAGTATTAAAATAATTGTTGTTCTTTCCATGTTTCTAATATATATTAAAATTGGGGGAGTATTTAAATCAAATTGTTCTGTACATGGCTTAAACATCCCATGCATTTTTCCTATCTTGAACATGTTTTCAAATGAATCATAAGGCAAACACCCTGTAAACTACTCAGAAATTATTATAAACAAATTAAGTTATGCCAAAAGAGAATTAAATGTAACAGAGTTCCATACACTCAGGTTGTGATGACCTTACTATGCACACATAAATGGTTACAGTAAAAATCTTTGATATAGACTTTCCACAGATTATTTTTAAACAGTTACCAGCTATGTACACCTGCTCCCTAAAGTAATAAAAAAATTCCTCAATAACATGCAATTTCTCAGTAATTTAAGGAAAATGGAAACTTCCTAAAAGTATCAGTGAAAAGACATTAAAAAAAAACCAACAAACCTTCATTGGATAGTCTTCTATGCTATTCCTTTGCTCTCCCTTCCTCATTCATCTTCCTTACCACCTCTTTGAAAAAAAAAAATCACTGCATGAAATGATACTAGAAATTCACTGTTCAAACTTAGCATTTTCTGCTCCTTACTGCTGCTTTCATTGAGACACACATGAGCTTCAGTGAAAACTGGAAGCAGGGCCAAAACATGGGAAAGTGAGGTCTATTCATGCTCTTCTAGTAAATGATGTACATGCTCAAAACAAATGAGCTTTTATGAATGTTCAGATCTTTCTTCACATGTGGAAGAAGCACAAAAAAAGCCAGTCACAGCATGAAGAAGTGCACGATTTTGTATTCACTCTCATTCAGACTTAGTGAAAAAGTCTTACTGATTGAAACTTCTTTTACCTGAACGTACAGCTTGAAAACTACTCATGTCCATTTTCCTCTAAACTGGGATGCAAATAAAGCATTACCTAACAATAATAACGTGGTGCTTTATTTTTGTACTAAGTATTTTTCTGAATGTAAATTTCCCACCTACATCTCTTTTACAGTGCAGCTAAGCCATTTAAAGATTATATTCATTAAAAATCACCCTCAGAATTTTCCTTAGAAAACACATCAGGCGCTAAGTGGTCATAAAGAAATAGCATAGATCTTTCACTTAATGGAAGAGGGTAGGAGCTTTTCCATATGTTTTAAAGTTTGTAGTAAAAATTACAAGTTATAGCAGGGTATTTTCTTCTTCATAGACAACCTGGCAATTGGTGGAATGTCAAGAAGAAGGAAGCCCTGGAATTAGGGAGTATTGCACAGCATATGTGGGAAGACAGCTCATCTAAAACCCCCTAGAACAAGAGCAATTCCACTAGATGGGAAGAACACAAAAGAAGCCAATGTGGAAAGCAGATTTTAAAAACTAGAAGCAAATTTTAAAATCTCAGAAAAGAAGACAGCAAAGTAACCAGAGAAAAAGACAAAACAAACCAACCAGTCCTGAGGGAGATTAGAGGCTTTGCCACAGATCTGTTGCCTGCTTGGTGACCCAGTGGACCTGGGGGGGGAAAGATGTTTTGTGGTTTTTTTCCCCATTTGCAGAGCTACATTAGGTCAAAGCCAGGTTAAGGAAATTAAACCAAGTAGTGTCCAAGTATTAAGAGAAGTGACTGTTAGGTACCACAATTGATTCTCACTAAGCAGATTTTTGGTTGTGTAGATTTCAGTAGCAGTAATGAGCTAAAGTAGCTATTTCTCCAAGTTTTCTTCTTTTAGTTTTAATTGTATCAAAAATCACAGATGATTCAAGTAGAATGTCATACAAACTTTATTTTCCCTTTGGCTCATGACTACTGAAACGTATAAAGTTGGTAAACTTCTCTTCCCTCAGCACTTTCTGATTACAAATTAATAGAAGAATTTGAAAGACAGTAATTATGTAACTGTTCTTGTACTTTTGTATCATCCTGAAACAGGAAGAACACAGTCCCTTCTAAAATCATGCTCTGAGAAAACTCCTAGCTTGCAGAAACTACATATATGCATGTTAGTAATAATGGCAAAGAACTTCAGTCATTCAGACAATCATTCACTTGATTATCATAGAATAGCCTGGTTGGATGGGACCTTAAAGATCACCTCATTTTAAGAAAAGTGTTTTTAAGAGCTGCCAGCTTCTTTGTCCCTAGGGAGAGTTTCCCAGGGAATCTCATTCACCAACTCCTAAACAACTGGAAGTTTGTTCTTTCAAAGTTCAGGGTCCTGACTTAGCTCCTTACCAGGCTCACAATCCTCACAAACTCCACCAGGGAGTGGTCACTGCAGTCCAGGCTGCCACCAATGTTAACCTCTCTAATGAGCTCATCTGCACTGGTAAGCACCAGCTCCCATAATCCTTTCTTCTGGTTGGTTCACGTAATGCCTGGACCTGGAAAATGTCTCTACACACTCCAGGAGTCTCCTAGATTGCTTATAGCCAGCTGGATTGCTATGTAAAAATACAATTTCTTAACTCTTACAGTTTTACCACTACTCATACAGAAATATATTTAATAAAATATCATGGTTTAAGAGGCTGGAATATCAATAATTCCATTTCATATGTCATCCTTAGGCTGTAATAACCTCACACAATGATTTACAGATTACCTGTTTAACCTCACAAATATAACACAAAACCTGCTGAAGTCAACAAGCACATTCCTCAGGGATTCTTGGGTTGTACACTGACAGTCTGACAGCATCACATCAAGCTGTGCATGCAGCCTCACTGCAAAGGTTGCAGGCCACAGGGTGCACCCCTCCCCTCAGCCAAACCACTTCTATCATGACTGATATCCTCTAAGCTCAGGAAAACAGATGGGATCATCTTAATTAGGCAAATTTGATAACAGCCATTAAAGATAATATGCCCACGGTATTATTCCAAGTCTGCTTCCAACCTCAAAACTGAAGATTACTCAGCAGAATAGTTGCTGTGAACTGCTGTGTTGGTGGATTTGCCCTAATAAAACCAGCTAATCTGAAGTGGGAATGTTTTGCTATCCTCCATAGGTAGCCTGATAAGATGGCTGTTCACTAGAACCCAGTCAGTGCCACTGCAAAAACAGTCATGATATTTCTAATTTAAAATATTTTACTTTGCCTTTATCATCAAGTGTTGTGAAGGAAGAAACTATGCATGAAATGTTATTCCAGATTGAACACTGTAACCTAGTGCTAGCCTGAAATTAAGTCTACAGGCTCCTACTCTACACATAGCCTCTTCAGAAGCTAAGTGAATTTTGAAACAAGTGGGGAAAAATGTATGAAATTGTTAGTCAGGACTCGTTCCACTATCTCCCAAGGTTAGAACTATTAGCAACAACTGCCATCCACACCATTATTCAGCTTCATGGTCATATTGGTTTCTGTTCACTATAGGCTTGGTACACCCACTGTGAAAATGGGCAGACACATGACAGTGAACAATCAGGCTTACGATGTCATCACAGGATAAAACTAGTCAAATGGGATTCTAATTTGGGGTAGAGGGAGGGGAAAGGAAGGGAGAAAGAAGGTAATAAAATAAAAATCTGTGAGATGCTTGTTTTAATACTTTGTCTTTCTGCTTGGAATTAACACTAAAGTATAAAACACTGTGCAGCAGAAAGATTGCATACAGGAAAGACTATCACTATTTAAAATATTTCACAATGTATAAACAGGATCAGAGCAGAAAGGGACGATTTCTCGTTCAGTTTTCCTGTTTATTTACTTTGAGCAATTAGAGCAGATTTTAATCATTTTCCATGTTGGCTGTTGATATCTTTGACAATGCAATAAGCAAGATGACAGTTTGGCATGTTTGCAAAAGTAGAACTGGCACAGGAACTCCTGCAACCAGTGGTAATGTCTTCTTTTGCACTTACTTATATTAGATTTTATATTCATGCATTCACTTTTAAAAGCACTAAGCAAGTGAAACTCTACTTTGATTGCCACAAGACAGCTTTTTCAGATTTTGTTTGGTGACTCTGAACAGGTTTCATCAATACAAATGCTTCACCCACAAAAAGTTCCAGCTAAATAATGGCCCTACAGTTTTTCTAAACATGTTTTCCTATAGGCTGATCTTATTCTGAGGTATTTTCTCAGTCATATAAGAAACAAATGGATTTGGATCTGGAACATAGTTCTTTTTTTTCTTCTTAGCTCTAATCATTTGAGGTTTTAAAGCTTACGAATTTCAGGTGCTTGTTATTAAATACGCAGGAAGAATTTAAATAATCCTCTATTGGCAGTGTAAAAAAATAGTTAAAATAATGTGAAGTGTCTAATGTAACTTATTTCAAAGTATGCATAAATAATAATTCAGGAAAATGTGCAAACATTAACTGTTGAAAACTAAGCATATAGTCTTTCTTAATAGGGAACATTTTCCAAGTGCACCTATATGTTAATTTGGTATTATTATTATTTCTGCTGCAGAGGATCTAGGAATTTCAGTCCTTAGCCTGCTAAAGCAAGGATTTCTCAACTTCCTCCTCCCCTTCGTCCTGCTGAGTACTGCCCACAGCAGCTCCTAGTTTTGTAGCTAGGTATGCACCACTTATGAGTGGTATGCATGACAGTTTGGGAATCCCATGCCACAGAATGTATGGGGAATACTCAGCAACAATTTCTTCAAATGCTGACCTTCACAACCCTTTCATTTACTCATTACTAATAAATATAGACACATGTCAGTAAGACTGTAAAGCACTCTTGCCTCATAACCATGATGTTTGTCTCACTGTGCACCTGAAGTGCTAGAAGCACACACAGCCACGGGAAAATCTCCGTGATCCAGATCAATTCACGGTCCACTTGAAACACAAAGAAATAATAGTCTGGCCAGAATATTATTTGAAATCTTACAATGTCATGCTTAGACTTCTGTCTAATTATTCTTTAGGGGAAGAAGGGCAGACTTAGACATCCCAAACATATATATATATATAGATGTACATATATATGCATACATACAATAACAATATACCCACAATAACCTACAATAACGCTTTGCTGCCAAAACGTGTTGATTCCTGCCGCGGGTCCCGCGATGTCACAGTGTCACAGGGCCCGTGCCGGGGGAGGCAGAGCCTCCCGCCAGCCTCCCCTCACCACCACGGCCGCACCCTGGGACCCGCACTTGGAGCCAACCCATCCAGTTCTGTTTGAGTCACTAACCACGCACTTACTGCTTCCTACCGTGACTCATGCTTCCCTTCGCGCAGCCCACTGTTACAGCGATTCTGTAAGCTCCCAAAAACAGCCCAGGTACTTGTGAGCAAGACAGGAGGTGGTCTCTAGGGCCAATCGCTACTCCTGCTGCTATTACAGTGATTACGTGACCAGGCTCTGAAGCATTTGAAGGATTTGTCATTTTTCGACCCGAGTATTCTCAAAGTTATATACAGACCCGATTTAAAACAAGAGGGACAAACGCACGGGGGGGATGCTCAGCTCGCCTCCAGGGCAGCGCGCCGTGCTCCAGGCACCGCGATCCGGCCCGCCGGGCTCCCCCGCATCCAGGCGGCTCCTCAGCCCCCCGTACAGACGAGACACGCGGGCTGATCCCGACCTTCCCCGACGGCCCGTCCGGCCACGCCACGGAGAGCGGCGGCGCCGGGGCGGGTGGACCCGGGGCCGAGGGACACCGCCCTTTCCCAGCCTTTCCCAGCACCGCCGGCGCCCCCTGACCGCGGGAAACACTCCCCTCCTCCCCCTCCCTCTCTCGCTGCCGCTGCCGCCGGGGTAAGGCCGGGCTGGGCCTGGCCTGGCCCGTCCGCGCTCCCGAGGCCGCCCCACCCGAGCCCGAACCCACCTCGAGCGACCCCGCCTGACGCGGCGCCCGCAGCCCCCGTGGGAGGGGGCGGCCCGGACCCGCCCCGGCGCTGCCCCTCGGGCTCCCGCC
>VZTT01020106.1:6844-20445 GCA_013400855.1 Buphagus erythrorhynchus | reverse complement strand
GCGGCTGCGGGGCCCTGCCGGCGGCTCCCGCCCTGGGCCGCGGCACTGGCGGCCGCCTGGGGCGCGCAGCCCTGGCCGCAGGGTCTCCCCAGGGAACGCGGGGCCGGGGCCGCCGGGGGCATTTTTTCGGAGGCGGAGGGACGGCGGCGGGAGTGAATTGAGACAAAGAGCGAGGAGGAGGAGGAGGAAGAAGAGGACACTCGGACTCGGGTACATTCCTGTGCAGAGAAACGCGGGAGGCGGTGTTAGCCCTTTACGGACAGCTGGGTCCGGCGCTGCTCTCAGCTGCTGTCGGCGTATTTACAGCCGGCTCTCCCGGCCGTGGGAGGAGGAGGAGGACGGAGAAACAACCATGTAAGTTCCCAATTGCCGGGGGTCCTGTGAGAAGATGGGGGATGCCGCAGACGCCAAGGAGATGAGGAAGACTTTCATTGTTCCTGCCATCAAACCCTTTGACCATTATGATTTCTCCCGAGCGAAAATCGCCTGTAATCTGGCCTGGCTGGTGGCCAAAGCCTTTGGGACAGGTAGGTGGCGTCTCCTTCTTCCCTTTCTTTGATGCTGGTTCCTGCTTGGTTGCTTCTCTTCTGAGGACGTGCGAGCCATTCCCTAAGGAGCTGAGAAGGGGGGAGGAGATGTGTGGGAAACGCTCTTGGTCTTTTCCCTTATCCTTAAGATCTCTTACCCTTGCGGGGTTTTATTGTTTTGTTTTTCTACTGTTTTTCGTTTGCTACACTTAGTCTTTTTGGAGTAGTCCCACTGTTTCCATCAGCAACTAAATTTTGTATATTGTCGCTCATACTATTTTATTTGAGTGAATCTATCTCTGTAAATGGCGTTTTATTTATTACTCGGGTCACACTTCTCCAATGCGAAAAAACCCCAGCAATGCACGTTTGTCTGTCGTCTTCAAATTTTTCTTGATGCTGCTTATGAGCAGAATTGGGAGCTAGCAATGGGAATGGGTGCGTGCTCTTGGTTTTGACATGTGTGACAGTAGCCTGTAGCCATTTGAGTGGTTAAGCAATAAGAAGGGTTTCAGGAGAAAGACCATTTAATGCCAGGTTTTGGCCTGCACAATACAGAAGGCTCTCCTTGTCTTTAAGTGTAAATGGAATCGATTTGTAATGCCTCCAAAAGGCATCAGTGCTCTGTCGTTGAAAACCTTGGACCTTGAGGAATACCAGACCTGTTATTCTGTGCCTGAAATATTACTGGACCTAGAGGAATACCAGACTTGCAGAGGTCTTCTGGGGGAAGCATTTTGAAAATTTACCAAGCTGGAGGGTTTTAGTTAGGGTTTTGGTTGTTTGTTTTGGATTTTTGTTTGTTTTTTTTGTTTGGTTTCTTTTTTTTTTTTTCCTGTTTTTAGAGGGTAGGTAGGGTTGTTTGTTGTTTGTGGGTTTTGGCTTTAGTATAGCTGTAGTATTGTAATAATTTGATTTTCTGTGGATTAAAAATAATGAGGTTTTTTTGAAAGGTGAGGTAGATATCAACAATCATTACTTTTGCCCCTGATTTTTGTAAAATAACCGGAAAAGGTTCCTCCTTATGGAATGTTGTACCTTTTACATTTAGGGCCAGGATGCTGTTATGTATTTAGCCAGGGTTAGCCTGTATTTGCCATGTCTTTATGGGACATGCTTCTGGGAATTCATAATATTTGATGTGATTCTTCCAAAAAGCCACTTTTAAAGTGCTTGAATCGACTGAAATTTCATTGAGTGCATCACTTTAAAAAGAAAGAAAAGATCAAAATATTGTTTCCATATAAAGATTTGTCGATAAACTCTACTTGCTTTTCTTTGTGATATCTGGACAAGTGATATTTTGATGTATGGCTTTATTAGCTATGCAGGTAGAAGAGGTAAAATAGTAAAGAAAATTCTTGGAAGTACTTAATTCAACATTTTCAGAGATCATTACATTTTTAGGCAGCTTGGTTCTATAGGGTCTTCTCATAGGATTCTGAGTGTACAATGCTTGTGCAATTATATAACTCAGCCTTCTAACCTGAAAACTTTTTTCTACTGGAGATTTACAGACTCTCAACCTATGGTAGAAATGTCTTGGTTTATACTGGTTGAGTTTCTCCTGGATGTTTAAAGCCACTTGCAGGGTGCTTTTCTGCTACTTTTTATAGAAAAGTGTGATCCAAACCAAATTCCTTTACTCTTTCTCTTCATGACTGGGGTTGTTCTGAGATGCTCGAATGAAACATGATTAGGGGGAATAATTGCTCCATCTACTCTCTAAACACTGCAGTAATGTAATAGTAGGGAGGGAGGTAAGCACCCACATTTGTAGTGTTTCTGGTCCCAGTCCTTCCACTAGGTTCATGTAACTAGGAACTTCAAAGAAGAGTTTGGCTGAAGTAGGGAAAGGCAGAATACAGGACTTACATGTCTGCAGTACAAATCCTTCCTTTATACTTGGAGTGAAACGGAAGAACTGACCTTCACCTTTTCCAAGAAGGAAGGAAGTTTGGGTTTGTTAAATTATTTTAGTTCTTGGGAATAGATCAGAGCCTCAGTCATGTCTTCTAGCTATCGCTATGTACATTTGTACAGAGGAAATACAAAGGATGATTAGTGTGTTTATGGGTGCCACATTTCTTTTCTTTTTTTTATGCTTGAACTATGGAAGTTCCCTAAGCCTGCAGGGGAAGGTGAAGGGTTTTCCCCCACTGTCTATGAAACAAAGTAATGCAGTTCACTGTCATTAATGAAAAGCATAGGTTGTTACAATCATGTAGCCATTACATAAATAAAAGTCTTTATGTATCAAAGGGGTACATCTTTCAGTGGATGGCTTTCAGAGTCTTAAAACTGTATTTCAGTACAATCAGAGTTGTGGATACAGCTTGACTACATGTTGTGAATTTGCTCTTGCAAAAAGATTTTGAAATAGGTACTGTTCATTAATATTATTAATGACTTTCGGTGTTTCATTGATACTTGGGTCCAAAAACTAAGAGACAAATTGTCTATTGCTATTGTCCTTGGTAAAACTGCAAGTGTAGAGTTTGGTCCACAGCACAGGCAGGTCAAAAGAAGTTGTCCTATTAGTGAGGTGTCATAGGAGAGTAAGAATGTATTAACAGTCGTGTTGAAGGCATCTCAGCTGAAGAATTGTTTGTTTAAGAAATACTAATTGAAGAAGGAATTCCTATTTAAGTGTTGAGGGTGTGTAGGATTTTGTGCCTTGGTGTTTTGCTGCAAGACAATATATCAGTGTTAGGACATGTCAGATTAAATGTTTTGTAATAACCAAATTGTTTAAGTGACACAACTTGCAGTAACTAAAAGGAGAGAAATGAACAAGTGTGAAGTATAAAAGGGGGAATATTTGACCTTAGAAGTTAAATGTGCAAATATTTAATTTCAGCCTTGTCTCCCAATGCTGGCAGTTAACCATTTCAGTATAGAAGAATTTCTTCCCAAAGAACTGGATGAACAGTACAGACACTATAGCCTTCAGCCTAAAAGTATAATGGGACTTACTTCATGGGAATAAGTTGAAAAATGTCTTGATGTTGTGGTAGTCTGCACGCTTTTTATTTCTAAAGCAACAGAAGTGGGTTTCACTATTTTGGAATGTGACGTTTTTGCCTTCTCAGTCTGCTGTAGTAATAGAAAATGTGCCTGAAAAATTTGTTATCCATCCATGCTCCTAAAGACAGGCTGAGCTAAATATACATCATTCCTGACAGATGTTTGTTTAGCCTGTTTTTTGAAAATCTCTAATTGTAGACTTGCCAGAGTATGTCTTCTAGTCAGTTTGGACCTTATTTATTTTTAGATGCTTGAACAGAATCATGATGTCTTTTGCTACATTATTAAGCCATTACTTACCCTCTTACTGGTGCTTTTGAGAATGGTGTGCACCTTAAGTTTTTGTAACACCTTTCATAAAGTAAAAGCAATGTCTGTTATATTGTTTAGACAAAACAGACTTTTTTTCTTTTTTGTAGGCCAAACTTTTTTGCTCTCTGTATTTATTGGGGGTTGATTTGGGTGTTTTTTTGTTTGATTGGTTTTTCGTGTAATTTTTTTCCTGTGGTTGGTTTACATGAGCTCTGTACTTAAATCTAGATCTATTGGTCCAGCTAAACCATTACCAGTTCAAGGTAAATTTGAAAAATTACTTCATATTTCCAACCTATAATACTCTGATTTATTCACTAAAATATGATGTTTGCCATTTCTGCATCAGGCTAGAATTGTTGACTCATGCAGTCTGTGATTCACTGTAGCTCTGTATCTTTCTCTGCAGAACTGCTGCCTACTCAGTTGTTCCCATCTTGTAATTGCACTGTTGTAGGTTCCTGCTTTGCAGCTCTACTTACATAACTGCATCCTATTTTCAAACCACTCCTTCCACTTGTCAAAATTATCTTGAGTTATAATTTTGTCCTCCAAAGTGCTTTCAAATCCTTTTGTATCTTGGAATCACTTTTCTACAACCTTGTCTAATGTGAACAAAGATGTGAGTTGTTCAACCTGGAAGTACATGTTCTTCCCATTTGGTAGGGGACATCTGAGTACTCTTGGAAAAAGGCTTTTCAAACAGCTTTTCATCCAATTTTTAGTTACAAAGTTAAGAGTATCTGTGTGTATGATTTTCTGAAAATTATGGGAACAGTTTTAAGTTAAATCTGTTGCTGCTTTACTATCCATACAACATATTATTCTTCTACAGTAATACATTTAACTGGTTAGCATGAGATTTGTTTTTACAGGAATAAACGAAAAGCTAAGTAAAAGCTAAATAAGTCTGAGCAATTGTCCTAAATATTTTTGTGTTTTCTGAAGTCAAAATAGAATGGTCCATATACCTTTTAACATTAACTGTATCCTTTAAAGGTGTTTTAAGCAATAGATTACAAATTGCATAATCTGCAACTAAATATTACCCAAGAAACTTAAAAATAGCTTTCTCCTGATGGTTAATGTTTTCAGAATTCATATGTGGCTACTTACTGCTCTTTGCCCATGTTGCCAGTAGAACCATGAAGGGAGGAAATGAACATTGTGTGTCTGACAGAAACAAGTTGTATTGAGAGTATTTAACTCTCATTCATTGTGTTTGGTGTTGCAGGCCAGAACACATTTTAATCTTTTTCTTGCAGACCTAATTTCTTCACTTGTATTCAGTCTGGCAGTAGCAAAACCTTGTAGAAGGGTTTGGATTACAAAAACAAATGTTTGAGATTCAAGTGAGAATTTTTTTATAGATTCCGTCATCTCTCTAAAATAGTTGCTGATAAATGGATACTTCAGTCAATCCTAGTAAAATCAGTGGATTAGACAAATAATCTACTGAGATGTTTTATTTGGAAGGTGGTTGTATCACTCCTTTCTGTAGAGCACATTTGTGATGTAGTTTGGTTGTAGATCACTTTTTTTGAAGTAAATACATAAAATTGTATGAGCTTTTGGATCTGTTAGGCTTGGCAGAGTCCTCTGAAGTTGCAGACTGTGCAGGTACAAATGTAAAGGAAGGTGATCAATAAGGGGACAGTTGCAGGATTGGCAGTAGACAATGGACTTCCTTTGGGGTATAGAATCTGTTCTTTCAATGACTCCATCCATGCCTTTGAGCCAGTTTACCTTTACAATTCTGGGTGCTTGTCTGCAGAATGTAACAGATCTGACAAAGAGACTGTAGCCAAATGCCCACTGATTTCAGGTGATGAGATGAAATATATTTCTTCTCTGTATACCTGGTTTCTCTTTATATTTTTTGACCACCATTGCAGTTACTACTGCAGCTATAGTTTAAAATTTTTCCCTTCACCCTATAGTTTAGGGTAATCTGTTGGGTTACTTTAGTGACTCCATGTTTAAAGGTGGCTCTAATTCAAACTTCAAGACTATTTGTATGCTATTGGTCAGGAATGTGTCACTTTTTCAATAAGATGTTATGTAATTTCCATTCTGCAGCTAGCACAACTGGATACAATTCCACTCTTGAAATTAGTAACTTTTAATACTTGCTCTGCTAAACCTGGAGCTCTGAATGATTGTTTTTGCTGATCATTCTGGAAAATGAGGATAGAAGTAAATAACTCTCAAGACTTCATAAGATAAGTAGAGTAAGTTCTTCCTCCTCCCCCTTACTTTTTATTTTGTGCAATTGGATAATACATTATTACTTCATCAGGTGGTAATAATAAACATTTCTGCTACAGAGTTGAGATGTAATGTTTGAAATCTGTTTTCCAAATGTAAGATTTGTATAGTTTTGGCTGTTTCCTATGTGTTTTTTGTTTTATTCAGTTAAAAGCAGTCTTACACTAAGAGAACCTGTAAGGCTTACCAAAGATGTGTCCATTCACATGTATCTACTTATGGCCAACAAAAAGTTTTCTTTGGCTTAATAAAGTCTAGTAATAAGTCAAAAAAATGTTTTTCTCTAATTTTATGAAACAGCTTTTTCCATACTCCATTGGATATTTAAATCATAATTTGTCTATAATAGTCATCAAGGTGCTAGCTGAGTGAGATAGGATTATAATTATACAATTATCTTTACATTTCTCATAACTTGCTTCTCCCAAAAAATAAGTTCTGAAGGCATTTATGTTAATGAAAATTGATCCTCTTATTGGCAGGGTTAATTTTCTTTTGTTTATTAAAACCTGAATCAATACGCAGGTTTTAGTAAATTTGATGCTATTCTTCCCATTTTAATATGAAATGCCAGTACTAGACACATTCTGTAGGTTTTGTGAGGAGCAGTTCTTATGGTGCTACTGAAGGCAGAATCTTGGATGAGATAGACACTTAGTGTGATGATTAATAGAACATTTCTTACATGATTTTCAGTGTTCAGAGAACAGCTGAAGTCTGCTTAGGCTATGAAAGTAGAGCCTGTGCATGTTTTTTCCTTAAATGTTTTGGGGTTTGTTTGTTTGGTGGGTTTGTTTTTGGGTTGTGGAATTTTTTTAGTGTTTAGTTTGGGGTTTTTTGGTTTTTTTTGTTTGTTGGTTTGGATTGAGGGTTTTTGTTGTTTTTTGTTTGTTTCCTATTTTTGAATGAGGAATCCCTTTTAGGTGCAGAACAGCTGTTGAAGCAATGGATAATGGTCTATTTTTGTGGCATCTAGAGGCAGGAGGGTAGGATCTGTTTATTCATAGTACTTCTGTAATGGTAAATTCAGGAATCTCTTGAGTTCATCTTAGCAAGGTGGACAAAGTTAAGAGTGGTTATCCTGAGGTTGAGTGTGCCATCAATTGAGTGTTAGCCTTTCAGATACTTGTCTCTAGACAGGAGTACACCTACAGCCTGCTAGCCAACAACAATGGAAATGGTAGACTGATTCAACAAACCAAAAAGTAAAAATTATTTTGTAATATCTATTCTCTCATTTTGTTTTTCACTTCCTGATTAAAAGTCTTGTTTCTTGATAGTGTCACCAAAATAAAATAGTAAATTGTAATGTCTCGCTCTTCTATTGAGTCCACTAAAAAATTCACCAGAAGTTAAATAATATAATTCTGTCTTCTTGGACTCTTGACTTCTGTGCAAGCTCTGCTGTCTTGTGCCCAGATTGTAAATGTGGCACCAGAATCCTTGTTGGCAAGTAGGAGTCTGAATAAGGTAACTTGACACGATTACTTCATGGCAGAAGCATACCTTTGCTGACCTGCAGAAAACTGTCAAGTCCATTAAGATTTGGCATACGTTCATCTACTGGTTTGCACCAGGAAGTGGTTAAAGGTATTAGAATTTTCATTAAATAATTCTGTATTATACCTCAATCTTCTACAAATATTTTTTTCTTCTTAATGTCTTTGGGCATTGACGTCAGTAAACTGTAGAGAGGGAGTGTTTTGACTGAGGCTTAATGTGGCCTTGTGGCTCCCAAAAATGATGGCATCATTTAATTAGAAAGCCCATGGCAAAATATTTTAACTTGTTTGTATTGTCCTCAGGAATTAAACAAAACAAACAAACAACATGTAGACCTTGTTGACAAAGTCTTCTGAGCTTTTGGACATTCTTAAGGCAAACATTCATAAATCTGAAATTGTTGACTGATATAAACTTGAAAAACTTAATAGTTGTGTAAAGGATTGTATTCATCTGTGTGGGAGCATGGAAACTTTACGAAAAAAAGCAATTTGTTTTTAAAGAAAATGTAAACTTTTCACATTCGTACTGTCTTCCAAGGAGTAATTAATACCTATTCAAGTGGAGAGTTTTTTTTATAAAGCAACTTTTAAAGGTAACTTGCGTAGTGCTATGCATGAATTAATTTTAGACCATTCCTTTCCTTTAAAATGGTCTGTTTAAATGGAAAATTAAGTTGCATTTCTATCTCACAGTGGGGAGTGTTCAGGTTTTGTCTGGAGTAAATTGTCTTCCTGGTAGCTGTGCAGTGTTTGGATTCAGTGTGAGAGCACTGTTGATAACACACTGGTGTTTCAGTTGTTGCTCAGTGGTGCTTTCTCTCAGCCAAGGACTTCTCCATGCCTTGTGCCACCAGAGGAGCAGTGAGGGAGCAGGGCCAGGACAGCTGAGCTGAGCTGGCCACGGGGACATGGCACACCGTGGCCACGGGGACATGGCACACCGTGGCTGCTGTGCTCAGGGTGAGCTGGGGGATTGGCCAGGAGGGGCTGATCACTGCTTGGGAATGGGCTCTCTTATTATTGTTATAATATTTTACTTTATTTCAAATATTAATCTGTTTTTATCTCAGCCTGCAGGATCTTCCTTTTTCTGACTCTCCTTCCTATCCTCCCATCCCAACAGGGAGAGTGGGGTAAAGAGCAAGCAGCTTGGCAACTTAGTTGGTGCTGGGGTTAAACCACAACAGGGAGCAATAATAATTCTGTGTTTGCTTTAAAGTTCTGAATAAGCTCTTAAATGTTTATTTTTTTTTTCTCTAAAAAGAGCATCTACAGGACTTTTGATTCCTTGATCATTTATGAAAAATTACCTGAAGATATGTTGTTTTATAATTTAACCTGAGGGTTAAATTTGAGTTACAGTTTTGGGTTTAATGTGGTATTATTTCTTTTTTGTTCTTTTCTCTGTGTCTTGAACTTACCCATTAGCTTCATTTATTCTCTTCATAGTACAATATTTACAAATTTTAAAATGTCATAAGGATTTCCAGAGCTGTGGTCCTTCTCACAATTCTAGGAAAAAATAGGGTGGTCATCTGGTTCAGCTTCCTTCTCCAGGAAGGGCCAGTCTGAAATTAGAAGAGGTTTCTCAGTGCATCATCAATCATTTTGGAAGTCCCTGTGGATGGCAATTTCACAGCTGGGTCCCCAGGCAGCCTGTGCCTATGCTCTGGTGGTCTCTCTTGAAAAACTTTCTCCTTGCATCAGCCCGTGACCATTGCCTTTTATCCAAGTCCATGTTTCCAAAACGTGTTGATGCTGGAAGAGTGCAGGTGGATCCTCCCTTCACCTTCTCTCCAGGACTGCCCCCAGTGTGGGGTCTCCCCTGCATTTCATGTGCTCAGCTGGCTGCACTCCTGTCCCCAGGACATTCCTCTGACACAATTTCCAGGGGTTTCAAGGTCAAATGTGCTTTGTGGCAATATGTGCAACAAGGTATTTCTTTTAAAACGGGTCTTTACCTCAGAGTTTAATCTTAAAGGTTCCTCCTTGTCAGCTGGGCAAAGGAAGGACTGGTAAAATGCATGCTTTTGACCCTGCTGATTGTTCTAGTAATCTGCTGAGAACTGGATGGAGCCTTGAAATTCCCTGCCACAGGACTGCAGAGGCAGCACATGCTGATTCTGGAAGGACTTCTACTCTGAGATAGTTTTCTCTGTCTGTTACCTATCTGCTGTGGGGGTTTTTGTTTTCTTTTTAAACTGTAATGTGAGAACACAGCTTGAATCTTCTATCAAGAGCTATTCTGATATCAAGCAGTTTAATAGCTGTTATGAAGTGGGGGAAAGTGCCATGTTTCTGCCTGTGCAGAGAGAACACCGACGGGAATTTTTGTAAAGAATTCTGATCTTGTTGCAGCAGAGATTACTTGTTTGTATGCTTTTACATTTTTTATACATTCAGAATATGCCTATAGCCACAGCTTCTCTTCCTAGCCCTTTGTTTCCATATTCTATTTTTCTAATAAATTTATTTTCCTGGTTTTATTTTTATGAAGACCAGTAAGTTTCTTTTCCAGGTTTATTTTTGTGTATACCAATGAAGTAAAAGAAATGGCATACATTTAATTTTGTCTCTTTCTATATTTTCAGAAGCAGAACTAAGCTTTATAAATAATTCTATTTGCCTTTACTAGTCATCATGTTGATTTTTCTTTTTTTAACTGTATTGAGTGTTTAATTGCTAAATCCCAGCAGTGGATATCATTCTTTCATGATAAATGCATTTATTGCATCTTTTCACTTTAGGACGTGCTTCAGTGATACAGAAGATGAGAATTAACAGGCACTGGGTTTGTTATTTACTGGCTTGAGATTTCTCTTCTGGCTCAAATTTTCAGACTTGAAACCTGTCATTGTCTTCAGTGAATCTGAACCACAGAGTATGTGACTTCTGTTTGAGTGTAGCTAGGTACTCCTGCCTCAAGAGGGTTTGTTGTTTTGTTTTTTGTTTTTTATATAGGAATGAGGCTTTATCAAGTCTTCTAAGAAATTACAAATGGCTTTCTGTTCCTCCCTGCTTCCGCCCATCCCCATTGAAATTCTCGTCTTCTTCAAAACAGGGGTGTGTGGATTTTGGTTTGGGTTTTTATTTGGTTTATTTGGTTGGTTTGCGTTTTTGTTATGGACTTTTTTCTGTTTTTCCAAAAGCAAAATCTGCTGTCTGTGCATTGTAAGATATTTACAAAAATGTTTTCTAATCCTTTCTAGCTTGAAGAAATAGCATAAAGATGCTTTAAGAGTTGGCATTTGGAATTGTAGAGGATAAAGTTCTGATTAGAATTGAGCTCCTGGTACTGGAGATGGATCTTTAGGGACTTCAGAAATAACAGGCTTAATATTTAAATAGACAGTGTGTGGACAAACAGGGAAAAGAAAGAAGGTCAGGTAGAATTGAGATAGATGAAAACAATACCTGGGGAAGCAGGTATCTAGCAGCTCTGAGATCCTCAATTAGAAATGCTTTTTGTTGGACTGGATGAGTCTGGATCTTATAGTCAGTAGGTGAAGTTGGGAAGTGGGAGGGAAGATGGAAATATCTCCTGACACTGGTAGATATTTTTGTTAGCAGTTTTATTGTCATCTTGTAAAAAAGTAGGGCTGTTAGGCATTAGATTTGTGTTTTAAAGGGCAGAGTATTTGTGCTGATGATATATTTTGATCTGTATTCTAAAGCAGAGCTGTTGGTTTTCTTGCTAAATTTAGCTCATGGTTTAAGCAAATTACAAACTGTACCTCTCTTTCCCTTGATACTTTGAATTGGCAAAAGAAGCAGCAATATCTTACCCTTTCCTACCATCCTTCTGGCATTTAAAGCATGTGTTAATATTTCTTTCACTTTTTGCACTCTATAAAGCGTATCTTCCCTCACAGCTAGAAGGCAGCTGGCACCTTCCAAAGCCCATGATGGAAGCACATGAACTGCAATAGAATATGTATGAGGAAGAAGATAATCTGTCATTATCTTGTGATGGCATGTTCTGTTTTTTCTCTCTTCTCCTGCTCCACCCTTACTGGGCTGTTTACTCCAGACTGATTCAAACCTTGTCTGTTTGGCCATTTATCCAGCTGAAGGCAAAGGGAATAGCAACTTTGAGTTGATCACTGCTTTCCTACACACTTATTTTTTCTTCTAGCAATTAAATAGGCTTTTTGCATTTGGACTCAGGAGAAGAATCACATGCTCTTTATCCCATAAATGTTGTTGGCTTAACTAATCTTACAACAACAGAGAATGAAATTCTTCCAGGAGGAAAATGAAGCATCTTGCAGCATGTATGCCTGAAAATCTGGAAGTTATTTTCCACTTGACTCATGATTTAGTTTAATTTGATCTAGTACCATATTTAATTAATTTATAATTATTACTTTTGTGATAGACGATTATAATCTGCCTGGATTATGTTATGTACAGTATTTGAAAAAACTGTTGGATTGTCTTGGAATGCTAATTTTGGAGTTAAAATCTCAGCAAAAATTTGACAAAATATTGCATGGCTTTCTGTGGGTGCTAAGCCAGCTCACTGAAAAAGGAGGAAAAACACAATTTTAAAGGAAGTCAGTGACACAACAAGGCCAATAAGGACTCAGTATTTTTGTCAGAAACAAAGTGATAATATTTTTATTTCTTTCTCCATTCTTCTGATTTCAGTTAAAAGCCCATATATTTATACTTAACTGCTGGATTGTAATTCTGTGATGTATGACCTTTGAAATAAACAGCATAGTAATCAAAATTCTCCTGCATACATGGAAACTAGAAGGCTGCTTTTTGTCTTGAATTTTTCTGTGCTGAAGCATAATGTTTCAGTTCCATTTTGTTATTGTAATAGAATCCAGGGTTTGTGTTTAAATGGATGTTGTTCTGCCTTTATATGTCTGACCTATATAATGTTATGCCAAAGGAAATGAGAATGTTTGGGCATGTATTTGGAGAAGCCAAGACATTTTAATGTAATGATGCTGTAAACTACAGGTTGGTCTTCTGTTGTGGCCTTTGCAGTGTGAGACACTGAATTTCTCTCAAGTTTCTATTTATAGTATAAATATTACCTTTGTATGAATCTTTTCCCAGTATTTTATAACATAATTGCTGGTACAGACTTTGGCCTCCCCTTGGTTAAGCTTTCTTTAACATAATTTTGAGTTCACATATAGTTTTAAAAAATCCCCTAGTACTCTAACTGTCCTTTCTAATACTGACTTGTGCTCTCTTTGTGTTTTGTAGAAAATGTTCCAGAAGAACTCCGAGAACCATTTTACACAGACCAGTATGACCAGGAGCACATTAAACCACCTGTTGTTAACTTGCTGCTGTCTGCTGAGCTCTACTGTCGTGCTGGGAGCCTTATTCTCAAGAGTGATGCTGCAAAACCACTTCTAGGTCATGATGCTGTTATACAAGCCCTGGCACAAAAAGGCCTTTATGTCACTGACCAAGAAAAGTTGGTGACTGAACGAGATCTTCACAAAAAACCAATTCAGATGGTGAGTGTTCAAAGCTTGTGTGTTACATCTCTTCTCTGGATCTGTGTACTCCCAATACCTACAGATCTGTCTTCTAAAATGCATCATTATGTTGAAATATTTTTCTCAGGAGTTCAGTAGGATTCATTACTGGGAAGTTTATAATTGTTTTGGTTTGGAGGTTTTCTTTTCATGTCATCAGCTGTCAGTGCAGGTGTATTTCTTCTGTATTAATGCTAGAAGACACCTATCTTCCTACTTAGTTACATTTTAAAATATAGCAGTGACAATATGATCACTTTCATTTCAGTTTTACAGCACTGACTGTAAGTGAATATTTGTGTGTTGGAAAAGTTTGAAAACATTCTTGGGCAGAAATCTTTAGTTAAAAGCTTTAAAAAAGTTTTTGATGGCAGGCAATTCAACCTAATAATATTGAATAGTCACGTTGCACATTAAGTCATGTAGAACACACAACAATGGTATTTTTTCGTGGA